>PVLC010000886.1:0-110207 GCA_004027655.1 Graphiurus murinus
GGTACTGGGGATTGAACTCAGGGGCATTCTACCTTCGAGCTATACCCCCAGCCCCATTTTTTATTCTTTATTTTGAAACCGAGTCTCACTAAGTTGCGGAGTGCCTCACTAGGTAGCTGAGGCTGGCCGCGAACCCGGATCCTCCGGTCTCAGCCTCCCGAATGCTGGGATTACAAGCGTGCGCCACCACGCCCGGCTTGAAGTAAACAATTTTTAAAAGCAGTCGGCTAATTGGGAATGGAGGCACATGCCTGTAATCCTAGCACTTGAGAGGCTGAGACAGGAGAATCACAGGTTCAAGGCCAGCGTCAGCAAGTTAGTGATGCTCTCAGCAACTTAGCGAGACTCTGTTTTAAAACAAAGTGCCAGGCAGAGACGGCCCAGGAATAAAAAACCCGGCTGTAAGCCCTCCCACTTAAGCAAATCAACCTCTGTTCACCTCTGTCTTCTGTGTGTGTGTGTGTGTGTGTGTGTGTGTGTGTGTGTGTGTGTATGTGTGTTTGTAGATGTTCCTGGGGGTTAAACCCAGGGACATTCTACCTCTGAGCTACATCCCCAGTCCTATTTTATTTTTATTTTGAAACAGGCTTTTGCTAGATCGATGTGAGTCTCACTACTTCCTGAGGCTGTCCTCAAACCTGTGACCCTCCTGCCTCAGCCTCCCAAGTACTGGGATTACAAGAGTGCGCCACCACATCTGGCTAACATTTGTCTTCTTATTTGAAAATCCAGGAGGATAATTAATTGTCAAGTTAGTGCAAGGACCTCAATTAGATAGAATTGTATAACAAGGTCTTCAGACTGAAGCTTTACTTAATCTGCATGTGGTTTGTTCTCTGGGCTTTCCAATGCTGTAGTAAAGTATTCCTTGAAATATTTATAATCAGAGACATATCTGCTATATTATGACTATGTTCCAACTATTATAGATGAATAGCATCACTATTATTCTAAGTATCAAATAAAAATGCATCTCCTTAAGAAATACTCAAGCAACAAAGTATGTTTGGCTTTCTGCATGATGAATATTTGTGAATTGTGACAGTAACAAGTCTAATTTTCTCTGCTTAAAAAATAAAATAAAAAGGGTTGGGGCTATAGCTCAGAGGTAGAATGCCCCTGGGTTCAATCCCTAGCACCACGAAAAACAAACAACAGACCACTGCTGTAGGGTCTCCTTTGCCTGCTCTCCACCAAAAGGCAGGATGTGTGACAGAGCAGGGCAGTGACAGAAAAGGGCGTCATCTTACAGGAAATCACAGAGGAAGCTCAGTTTGAATGGTTCTCATGGTCACTCATTCTGTTTCTGTTTTGGATAAAGAAAGAAGAATGGACGATAAGAGTGTGAACCGGTGGAGAGTTAGCGCAAAGCCATTTCCGATGGAAGGAGTGCTACTTGCCAAGGCCTGGAAGGGAGCAATTTCCTTAGCCGAGGGGAAGAGGACCTCCCGGATTACTGAGGGAGCCTTTGACACACATGACTGCAGGGATGTGGTGGGCGGGACTCAAGGTCTAGGTGGGAGATGACAGGTGTAATCTCGGAGAGAACAGGGGTTGACTTTATTTCAAAGCAGGAAGTAATTTTCTAGATAGCATTTGATTTCAATAGGATGTCTTATTGCTGTGGTTAGGATGGGTGGAAAGCGATGGTGACAGGAAAGGATTTTGTTCAGGACTCACTTGTGTGGCGAGTGTGAGACCACATGGGCCTTGGGTGCCTGGTGCCCTGTCCCCTCAGCACCCCTGTCGCTCTTGCTCTTTCTGCTTCTCTCTCTTTCTTTTTTCAATTCATTCTTGTCCCCTGGGTATGGTAAAAGTCTAAAAGTAGGCTTAAAGAAATAGAAGAAAAATAAAAAGCAACAATTTGGGGTACCAGTATTTCTTAAAGTGAACATCGCCCTAGGCAAATCTGTATCATGTAAAAGATACATTTTAAAGTAGACATGTGCCAGGCTGCCAGGCGTGGTGGCCCATGCTTGTAATCCCAGCATTTGGGAGGCTGAGACCGGAGGATCCGGGTTCGTGGCCAGCCTTAGCTACCTGGTGAGGCACTCTGCAACTTAGTGAGACCCTGTTTCAAAATAAAGAATAAAAAATAGGGCTAAGGGTATAGCTTAGAGGTTCAATCCCCCAGTACCGCGAAAAAAAAAAGTAGACATATAATGGATTTTTTTTTTTTTTTTGGAGGGTGGGTAGGGTACTGGAGATTGAATGCAAGGCCATTCTACTTCTGAGCTACATCCCCAGCTCTTTTTTTTTTTTTTTTTTTAAACAGACAGGGTCTTGCTAGATGGCTGAGGATCTTGATAAATTTCAGAGACTGTCCTTGAACCTATGATCCTCCTGTCTCAGCCTTCCAAGTACTGGGATCCCAAGTATGTGCCAACATGCCCAGCATGGATGTTTTTAAAGCATGTCCTGGAAAGAATCTTAAAGAAAAATGAGGAATTTTGAGCTATAAAGAACATGAATTGTTACCCAGTAGTGTTTTAGGTAATTCCATAAAGAAGAATCGTCTTAAAACTGGAAGAAAAGGAATAAATGTTGATATTAGGAAAATATCTGAGATGGGAAAACATTTTTTAAAAGAACCTGCTTTCTTTGAAGAATGAAGATTTATGCATCCAAATAAATTATACCATAGATAATGAGTGATCTTCCAAATTTCACCATAGGATCATGGAGCAATGATATTTGAAAAACGTTGAAAGGGGAAAATTTCTGGGAGATTGATAGTAAGAAAATATTTCCATTCAAAAAGTGAACTTAGAGGTTAATAAATTTAATGTCATCCTCTACAAAATTCCCCTGAGTACTTAAATGTTTTATGTAGACTTAGAAAAGGAAATAGTGATCACGTTGAGCCAGCATCCACTTTCTAAAAGAATATGTAATTTGCTTTATTTTATTTATTGGGTGGAGATAGTATATTGATTGATTTGGGAAATTTCATACACGACTGATCTCTAGACTTCAGCAATGCACCTAATAATTTTTCATGATTTCTCTTTGGTCAGGGTGAAGATAGGCTTACTTAGACTAAGTCACAGATGACTAAGTCTCACTCCACTCCTGCGAATCTTAATTAATGCCAAGTTGGAAGCAGGCATCGATTTGATCAAGGATTCTGTACTTGCCCAAGTCTCGGCTGCTGCTTTCACCAATGCATCATACCCAAATGTTTATCAGTTTACACTTATTCTTCTCTCCTCTGGGAAAGAAAGTTAGTATATATGATGATAGAAATAAGATTTGGTTATCTATATAGACTGAATCCATGATCCAATATTAACCAATGTAAAGATGATAAATTTGAAATTGTGACATTAGATTAAAGGGTAAGTATCAGGACCTACCCCCAGTTGGGCAGTAGGATATTTTATCTAGTTCTGTGTCTCTTAGAAATTCTTTTCTGAAAAGCTGGCTGATCATTCGTCAGGGCTCTTGGCAAGGACTAGTTTCTAAGTTGTGTGGAAGGTTGGATTTGATTACTTTGAAACCTTGAAAGTCCATTACTCTTTGGGATTACTTGGAAAACTGTTTTATGAAACACGCCATCACATCAATTATCTATCCTAGAGCTAAATCACTGATCTCATCCATCAAACTTAAGTTAAAATTACTTGTTGCTAGCTGGATAAAATAAAATCTATACTCCAAAGATCAGGATTGTCAGTATTCAACATGTTCAAAAAATTGGCTGCAGGTTTCAAATGCATTTTCAAAAAATGGATCTCAGGCCATGCATGGTGGTACATGCCTGTAATATTAGTACTTAGGAGGCCGAGACAGGAGGAATGCAGGTTCAAGGACAGCCTTAGCAAGTAGTGAGATGCTCATCAACATTGTGAGACTCTGTTTCATAAAAAATAAAAAGTAAAATAGGACCAGGGATGTACCTCAGTGTTAGAATGCCTGTGGATTTTAATCCCTAGTACCACAAAAAAGGGATCCCTATGTTTTGAACAAAATACTGGAATTTCAGTAAAATAGTATTTGTTATTGAAAAAGATTCGGTGTGTGTTTTTTAGGTTGATGACTTTGAATGGGCAGCAGTAACGTGGCTGGCAGAGACTTCTACCTCTGCTCTGTTTCTAATTGTACAAAGCTTAAGATATGTTCATTGAAGGGAGAGAAGACTTTACAGATACGATGAAATATTTATGCCATTATTTGTAAATAATAAGGAATAATCAACCAACAAATATCTGACTACTAATCAATCATTTAAATAACGAAGAATAAAATATTACCATAGCATATGAGGTCTACTTACATTTCTTCATCTATTTTTTTGTTTATGTGTGGTACTGGAGATGAAATCTAAGGGAATACTACCTCTGAGCTACACCTCCAGCCCTGTTTTGCTTTTCGTTTGGAAACAGGGTCTCACTAAGTTGCAGAAGGCCTCACTAAGATGCTAAGGTTGCCTGTGGACCTGTGATCCTCCTGTCTCAGCCTCCCAAGTACTGGAATTACAAGCATGTGCCACTATGCCCAACTGATATTTCTTCTTTCATCTATCATTTTTCTTCTTTCAATATGCCTGATTATTTTTTGGTACTGGGGATTGAACCCAGGGGCATTCTACCTCTAAGCTATACCCCAGCCCGATTTTTTCAAAAAAATTATTTTTGAAATAGGGTCTTGCTAAGTTGCTGAGGCTGGCCTTGAATCTGCTATTCTCTTATCTCATCCAACCAAGTACTAGGATTACAAGTGTGCACCAACATGCTTGACTCTAAGACTGAAATTTTTTCTTGTCATTTTTTTCTATTATTATCTCACCAAATAGTTATGTCTTTAGTGATGGTAGCAACATAAAACTTGTATATGGTGATTTATATGGAGCAGACATTTATAAGTGTTATAAACTCAACCTGAAATGATCTTCATAAGCAGGGAGACCAGTATCCCAGTTTTAGATGATGAAAATGAAGTATGTAGAGGTTAAACAACCATCTGATCACATAGTTAATAGGTGTAGTAACTAGAACTCCAACTCAGGATTCCTGACTGCTAATGGTGTGATCTAAGACTCTGTCATGACACCTCCCAAGGATATATACTGTCGTTCCATTTGCGTCTTTCAGTGTTATTGAAACAACATATGACTATGTATCCTGCAATCGGCACCTTCCAATTACCCCTGTGTTCTTGAGTTTCATCTGTTTGCTCTGCGGATCTGAAGCTCATTCATTTTCCTTGCTATACAGCATTACTTGTCCTGTGAATGTGCTGCAATGCATTTGCCTACCCTACTTCCACTTAACATGTGAACTGCCTTTATATTGTTCTATAATAAACAGTGCTGATGCAATATTTTTATCATCTTGTATTGGATCATTGTCCAGGATCTGCATGGAGCATATCTGCAATTCCTGGGCCGCTGCCCCTTCACCATTTCTATGCAATATCAAGCTGCTTTCCTGAGTGATTGTGCCATATTGCATTCTTTGCAACAACATGCATGTTCTACATCTTTCCAAGAGGCTATATTGTCACACTTTACATTTTCGCTGGTCCTTTGGGTTTGAACTACTAGAGAGAGGAATGTTGGGGAGGAATAGAAAGAGAGGAGGGGTAGAGGATGAATTTCCTTTTCTCTAATAAATTTTAGCATATTTTCACTTTTATTTATTTATTTTTTCTATTTGAGTTTCTCCTTCTATAAACTCCCTGTTCAAATCTTTGTCCCTCCCTTTTGTGGTGATTTTATTTTTTAATTGCTATCTTCTAATCCTGTCTTAACCATATGTGTAGGAAATATATATATATATATATATAATATATATTTAACTTTGTGCCTTGTACTTTGTACTCTATAGTGTTTTTGATGAACAAAATTAATTTAATTGAATTTACTTATTATGTCTTTTTAGCACTCATGTTTTTTGTGTGTTGTATTTATTAAATGCTCTCCTTCACTTTGATTAAAAAAGAGACAATTTCCCATGTAATCTAAATATTACATACCTTTACATTTCACATTTTCATCTTTGATCTACCTGGAAACAATTTTATATGTACTTTGAGGTAAATTTTATATGTTCTTTGAGGTAAGTACCAAAATTAATTTTTTTTCACAAGGATAGCAGTTATTCTGGGAACATTTAATGAAAAATGCATCTTTTCTCAGTATTCTGCAAGGCCAGTTCTGTAATAAGCCAAGTTTTGATATATGTTTTGGTCTTTTTCTTAGTCTCTTTTTTGTTTCAATAGTCAGTTTATTTATTCTTGCCCCAATTCTGTCCTATATTAATTCCAATGGTTTATAATGAATCTTGATTTTTTTGTTAACGCTAGCCCTGCTGCACACCATTCTTCTGTAGCAGTCTTGGCTACTTTTGCTTTTTGCTCTTCGATATAAATTTTAGAATTTTAGCTTGTCCAGTTCACCAAGCCTATGGGAACTTTGAACTTTCTCAAATCTATGAATCATTCAGGGGAGAATTGAATTCTATTATATGGCTGAAGCTTTCTTTTTATTTGCATTTATTTTATTTTTATTAGTGCATTATAATCATACTGGTAGAGGCATTCATGCACACATCTCTCATTTAACCCCTCCCCAATTCCCACCCCACCCTCTCCCTCCTTCTCATGTTCAGTTTAGTGATTGACTTTGATTATGTTTGTGTTTTAATAGCTTTTTGTTTTTTATTTTTGGTACTAGAGATTGAACCCAGGGGACTTGTACCTCTGAGCTACACTCCCAGTCCTTTTTATTTTTTATTTTAAAACAAGGTCTCACTAAGTTGCTGAGGATCTTGCTAAGTTGCTGAGGCTGCCCTTGAACCTGTGATCCTCCTGTCTTACCTCCCGAGTACTGGCATTACAGGCGAGTGTGTGCCTCCACCATGTGTGGTGCATTTTAACGACTTTCTAATCTCTTCTTAAATACTACCTTTGTGCAATTTTCTCTTCAATTCTCATTCTTCTCTTTCTGAAGCTCTAATAGACGTGTGAGTTTTAATTATAGTTTTCCTTATTAAATTTATTTTTATTCTTTTAAAAATAGTTATTTACTCAGGAGGCAGAGGCAGGAGAACCAAAAGTTTAAAGACATCAAACCTGATTTTATGTTCTATTTATGATAATTTTAGTTTTCTAGAGATTTCTCTGCCTGACTACTCATTGCTTCTTTTTTATTCTCCGGCTTTTTCAATTTTTGATGGGGATTTCCTATGTCTTGGTACTTTTTGAAATTCTTTAAGACCTGGGTTAAAAACTGTTTCTTTTCCTAGGGAAGATTTATATTTGCTTCTTATGTACTTATGGAAACTTATTAATACCTCACCAGTTTACACCTAATATTTGGATTGGTCTTTTGGACAATCCAGGGAAACAAGCCTATGTTAAGGCTACCATGTAGTCAAGTGTCCTGGGGAGATTTTTTTTTTTCTATCACCCAGTGATAATATTCAAGGCAGACATTTTTCTTGTAGTTGTGAAGGTGAGGGGAATCTTCGAAGTTTAGCCCCTCTATTTCTCTGAAGTCTTTTTAGACCATACCCTAGAAATATTTAGAAATACAGATGTCCTGACTGCGTGTTCTCCCCTCCCCCCACAAGAAGAGTTCTGTGGCTTCTGCACTCATGATGGCTGATCAGAGTGAGAAACCTCGAAGGCTAAGTACTCCGTTATTTAAGCGCCGAATCTATTTTTTTGGGTGTGTCCAGTTTATTTTCCACTTTCAATGCTAGTCCTCTATTTAAGTATAATGGATGCTGTTTTCAAAACTGTTGCTCTGTTCTAGGAAAGGAAGAGGAAGAAAGTGCATTTAATATTTTTACTGAACTGTGTCTTCACTACAACCCCATGTGATGCAAATTATTTTTTCTGTTTTACAGATGAGGACATAGAAGCTAAGACATTAAGTAATAAATCAATCACTTAACAAGTGAGAGAGATAGGCTCCCACCCCAGGTTACTTCATTTATTTTTAATTTTTGGTGGCACCGGGGATTGAACCCAGGGGCATCCTAAATCTGAGTTACATCTCTAGCCCTTTCTCATTTTTTTGTTTTGAAACAGAGTCTCACTATATAGCTGTGAGTCTTGTGGCATTGCTGAGGCTGTCCTGGAACCTGTGGTCCTCCTGTCTCAGCCTCCCAAGTACAGAGATTACAGGTGTGTGCCCCCACATCCAGCTCCCACGTTACGTTCTATTCTATATTTTCACCTCCTCAGAATGGCCTTCCTTAATGACATAATTCTCCTTCTCTACCACTTATTCCTGTTGTTCCCCTCATAGCAGTTGTATTATTAGTAATAATTCATGTGTCTGGCTACTTATTTACTGTCTGTTTTCTTTCTGGGGATGATAAACTCATCAAGAACAGAGGGAATTTGCATATTTTGCCTCTTCTGTATATATAACCAGAAATTAGTTTGAGCCTAGAACAGAGTAGACAGAATAAAAAAACTGAATGTCTAAAAGTCTGATTCTGAAACCTATTTTTATTTATTTATTTATTTATTTATTTATTTATTTATTTATTTATTTTTGCGGTGCTGGGGATTGAATCAGGGGCATTCTACCTCTGAGCTACACCCCCTGCCCTATTCCTTCTTCTCTATTTTTTGAAACAGGGTCTCATCAAGTTGTGGAGTGCCTCACTAGGTAGCGGAGGCTGAGACGGGAGAATCCTCCCGTCTGGGAGGATTACAAGTGTGCACCACCACGCCCAGCTTGAAACCTATTTTTAGAAAAGCACAAAAGTCTGATTCTGAAATCTATTTTACTTTTTTCTAAATGTAGCTATTGAATGAGTTTTTTTCCTTGCTATGTGGAATTTCAGCCGAAATCCCACAGCTGAAGACTAGAGATACACTGGGTTTCTATGTTTTTAGTTTAGGGAACTGCCAATGGTTAAGGCCAGACAACTCTTGGGAGGGCCGAGATCAGAAAACTATTCACCAAAGCCTTCATTAGACTCCTCTAAATCAACACGGGTGGAGGAATGCTGTGGCTTTTGGAGCGCAGTATCAGTAGAGGGAGCTCAGTGGCTTCCCTCACTCTGTATCTGCCCTTTGAGGTGAAAAAAAGAGGGCTCAAAGAGAAGCATCATACAAGTTACGGATGTCTTCAGCCCTCTTAAAGCACATGCTTAGTGAGTAGACTTGACCACCTGCCTGTCCAGCAGAAGAAAAGAAACTGTGAAGAGATGTTTTGGTGGCAGACTGCCAGGTAGACAGGCACAGGTTGGGGTTACCTCAAGTTCACGGTTCCCCAGAGTTGTAAAGATTGACCCCACACCTGTGTGTCAGGCTCAGGTAGTTGAAATTTGAGGGACTGGGGGTTCTGTCTTGTTAGTATCACCATAATTGTGAGTGAGTTGGAGGCCACACGTTAGAAGGATGCAGCATGATGCTACCACGCTAGGATCAGTGGGAAGCTGAGCCTAGATCTTTGTCAGGACAGTCAGTAATGGAGTTGCCGAGTGGGAGGAGTGCGTGGTGGTCAGTGGAGCATATTCAAGCCACTGCCCATCCAAAACTATGACCTCAACCTGCCAGTGTGGCCAGCCAAAGTCAGTGCTGTCACCAACCTCATCTGGTCAATCGATAGGACCATCTTTCAGCCTCCCGAATGCTGGGATTACAAGCGTGCGCCACCACGCCCGGCTTGATAGGACCATCTTTTCCTTCACCTTTCTTCCTCCCCATTGCTAGAGGAATTGGAACAGAGTTAACATAATAGAGAAGCAGATATGATCGGCAGACCTCTCTGTCCCTGTCCCAACTCAGAGCCGCTTATGCCTCGGGTCTGAGGGAAGAGAAGAGGAGTTTTGAGCCAGAGATGAGAATGCAGTGGGCAAGATGAAATTGATCAGGACTGAGTAGTAGAGATTGAACAAGATCATTAGGGGAGTCATTGTCTGGGAGGAAAGAGGGGTTTGCATAGCATAATTGGGGAAGTGGTTGTTAGAAAATAATTTTCTTTCTCATTCATAATCAGAGAGGTTGAGTCTCCATATTAAAACTTCTGTAATACTTCTCTCCAAAAGGTCAACGACCTAAGACTGGTTCTTGGTGAAAATTATTTTTACTAAGGATATTTTGGTACTTCAGTATGACACCTAGCTTTTTATTTCCTCTTCATGGTAAACACTGTGGTGTGAGAACTAGCACTTTGTTTTAACAGTAACAAAAGGCCAAACCTCGAATCTCCCTTGGCCTGCATGGCATTTCATCTGTGTGTTATTCTAATAGATTTAGAGAACAAGAAGAAGAGAATATGTCAAGAGTCATAGCAATAAAGAGATCTCGGTGGTTTTTGTCTCGGATTAAAAAGGTCATCTACAGGGGTATCTTAGTCGGCTTTCTGTTACTGTAACAAATACCTGAGATGATCAAGTTATGAAGAAAAGGTTAAGCCAGGTATGGTGGCACACGCTTATAATCCCAGTACTTGGGAGGCTGAGACAAGAGGATCCAGGTTTGTGGTCAGCCTCAGCTATTTAGTGAGATCCTCCGCAACTTAGTTAGACCTTGTTTCAAAATAAAGAATAAAAAATAGGTCTGGAGGGTGTAGCTCAGAGGTAGAATGCCCCTGGGTTCAATCCTCAGTACCACACATTAAAAAAAAAAAAAAGAAAAAGAGAAAAGGTTCATTTTGTATAACAGTTTTGTTGGGTCCCTGACTCATTGGTCCAGTTGCTTTGTGCCTGTGGTGAGACAGCAGTTCATAGCAGAAGCAGATGGTGAAGCAAAAGTGTTCACCTCTTATCTGGGAAGTGGATGAGGCTGTAGTCCTGCAATCCCTTTTTAGGACACCCTTCCATGACCTGAAGACCTCCTGCTAGGTTCCATCTCTTATAGGTAATAGGCATTAAACCCAGGGGCACCCCATCTCTGAGCTACACCCTTAGTCCTTTTTATTTTTTATTTTGGATCAGGGTCTAGTTAAGTTGTGGAAGGTCTTGCTAAGTTGCTAAGACTGGTCTCAAACCTGTAATCCTCCTATTTTAGCCTCTCAAGTACTGGGATTACAGGCATGTGCTATCATGCTTAGCTCCAGTCTCTGAGTGTCTTAATATCACTTTTTCTTTAGGACTATATTTTTTTTCAGCCTTATTGTAAATCCCAAGACCAGGTAATAGTTTGTCCCATAACCCTACTTTGAAGTACTTCCTTTGCTAAAGTAACTTCCTCTGGACTACCTGGAGTGAGTTCTGTTTCCTCCTGCCCCCTTCACTCACTGATACAAGTAGGCAGTGTCTCCTTAACTTGGAGGCATTCTCTGTGTGTCTCTGCTCACAGCTTTTGTGCCTAGGGCCCATCTAAAATCAGTGGGTAGATCTCGGCCTTTAACCACAAACCTCCCCATCTATATTTATGATATTCTGGATTGTGGCTTAGGAAACTTATTTAAATACTTTGAGTGTCATTTCACTCTATTCCTTTGGGTCATGTAGGTTTTTCCATTTTATGAGTCCCTTCTCAGAATGCAGATACCCCTATGAAGAATGTACCCCCACCTGCTTTTAGTTGATAAAATTGTGTTGGGTTCCTATTCAAAATTTTGCCACTTGAGTGAGATCATGGTTGTGACCACATAGGTGCTATGGTGATGGGAAATTGAAGGGAGTTGGGACCAGCGGGCCAGTATGGAAATGGACAGGGGGATTCTAAAGATAGACTTTTTTTTTTCCTGTTGATAAATTTACTGGGAACAGCCCTATGAATTGTAATCCTTTCCCCTAAAATGTCTATGGAGTCTGAAAGGCTTATGTTCTTAAGGTTATTTCTGTTCCACGGCTAATGCTTTTTTTCTAAATTTGTTTAATTCTGGATTATCTTTCTATCTCAGTCAGGGAAGTCTAGTCTGTATTCATTGACCTAGATCTAATATTCAATCCCTCTTTCACATTCCACATTCATAAAACCTCACTGCCTTTAAGGCAAGGAGGAGCCAGACTTCCCTGAAGATATGAGTGCAGGTAGGAAATACAGAGGAGGAGACAAAGGAGACATTTCTATTTCAACAGCACAACTTCTACTTGAAGATTAAACTGTGCAAAAAATAAAAAAAGATCTCCATCTACCTGCACCAGGATATTTATTTTGGTCTGAAGGTTTATGCCCCTGTCCGGCCACCTAAACTCCTGTGTCAAAGTCCTAACCCTCAAGGTGATGGTATTGGAAAGTGGGGTCTTTGGGAGGCAATTAGATTATGAGTTTGGAGCTTTCGAAAATGGAATTAGTGCCCTTACACATGAGTCTTGGGGAGCTTCTTTGCTTCTTCTACCATGTGAGAACTCAGTGAGAAGATACCTTCCATGAGCCAGGAAGTAGGCCCTCGCCAGACACTGAATCTGCTGGTGCCTTGATCTCATACTTCCCAGACTCCCAGGGAAATGAGCTTCTGTGTTCATAAGCTCCCCAATTTACGGTATTTTATTATGACAACCCGAGTGGACTAAGAGTTTCACTGGTGTATTAGGGTTCTCTGGAGGAACAGAACCAACAGGATATGTATATGTTGATTGTAAAAGGGGGTTTGTTAGGGTGGCTTGCACAGACAGAAGCTGATAGTCCCACAGCATCCCTCTGCTGCTGACCAAACTGTAGAACCAGCCAGTGCTCAGTCCAAGTAGCTGAAGCCTCCGAACACGATGGACCAAGGATGCAGCCCTGGTGTGACACCGGGGCCTGGAAGCTGCCTGGGGAATAAGCAGAGGGTGAGGGTACACTCATAGCTGAAAATGAAGGAGCTGGAGCCCAATGTCCACGGACGATGGTAGCAGCAAAAGACACAGCCACTCAGGAAGAATGGCGCTTGCATCCACTGCGGCTTCCTCCTTCTTCCACTTTTTGCTCCCCCTGGGCCTCCAGCCTATTTGACTTGTGCTGCTCACATTCAGGGGGACATCTCCCCCCTCAGTTGCTGTCAGTGTCTTTCAAGGCTTCCCCCTAGATGCACGCAGAAGTCTCTTAATCCTAGCTATTTCCTAGGTGTTTCTTAGTCCGATCACACTGGCAATCCAGATTAAGCATCACAGCCGGTCGCCTTGATCCACTGAATACCCTAGCCTTCTACCACCTTACGGATCCTTCTCTCCTCTCTATGACCCTTCCCTCCCATCCTTCTCCCTTTCAGAGGAATGCAGAGTGGTGGAGCCTTGGGAACCCGACATGTGGCCTCCCATTTTGGCCTTAGCATTCATTAGCTGTACAGCTTATATAGGTGATGTAAACTTTCTAATGCCGGTTGACCTGTTTGAGAAGGGGGCATCATAGGATGATCCATGTTGTGAGCTCGTCACGAGTATTAGAGGTGTGCGGTGGTTGACTGCCCACAGGCCTTCCCAGGACCAAGGTACTCATTTTCCCAGCTGCTCAGAGTGTGATCTGCAGATGTCTACAGCTGAGCTCCTCCCCAGGTATTGCCCCTGGCATAAGAGAATCTTCTGCCTGTGGTTGATCTTTCCCCAGGGGCTCCCCATTCCCAGAGACTGGTTGGTGTGGCGGCTCAAAGTCTAGTGTGTCTGCCTCAAATCGGGACAATTCCGAGGGGGCATTCATTCTGTCTTCTGCGCCTCTTGTGGGGTCTTAGGGTGCTGCTGAAACCACATCACAGCTCGCCTTCTCTTTGCCAGTCTTGCTTCTTTCGCTTCCTGACAAGCATTCCCTGGGAAACCTGATAACTTCTGTCTTACAGTCTGTTTCTGACCTAAGAGAAGATGAAATGTGAGTAGTGAGAATAAAATTATCCCGGATTTTGACATAGGAAAAATGGTTATCATTTGATTTTTTAAAATGTTATTTTACTGGAGCACATTCTAGTTAACCTGCTCCAATAAAAACAGAACCTTATTATTTAATAATTGACTCTCACCTAACACTCTTGGGTACAGTAATTGTGTTATCTTTGTGTATTTGATTATTAATCCTAAAGTAATAGAGGGGCTGACAGTCTATGTTCCTGTAAAGATGGAAGTTAGCTTGTGCAAAGTGGATGGTTATGATTTTATAGAGTAAAAGAGAAGTTAACACCACAGAGATTACGATTTTTTTTTTTTTTTGGTGGTATTGGAGATTGAACCCAGAGGCATTCTTCCTCTGAGCTACACCTCCAACACTTCCAGCCCTATTTTATTCTTGTATTTTGAAACAAGGTCTCACTAAGTTGTAGAATACACTGCTGGGGCTGCCCACGAATCAGTGATTCTCCTGTTTCAGCCTCCCAAGTACTGGGATTACAGGCATGTGTCATCATGCCTGGCTTGGTTAAGATCTTTTTAACTTGAAGAAAGTGAACTACTCTTCTATGTTAGCAGTCTGTTTAGGCATTTCTTCCCTATTATAAATCTCAGTTTCTTACATGTATTTGGAATTTGCATTTTTCTTCTCTGCTGGTTACTGCATTCATTAGTCAAATCAAACATCATCAGATTCTTCCCATTGACATGAGAATGTTTTTAACAGTGGTCTTTCATCAGAATGTGCCTGTTTAGCCGGGCGTGGTGGCTCATGCTTGTAATCCCAGCATTTGGGAGGCTGAGACTGGAGGATCCGGGATCGCAGCCAGACTCAGCTACCTAGTGAGGCACTCTGCAACTTAGTGAGACCCTGTTTCAAAATAAAGAATAAAAAATAGGGCTGGGGGTGTAGCTCAGAGGTAGAATGCCCCCAGGTTCCATCCCGAGTACTGCAAAAAAAATAAAAAAAATAAAAAATAAATAAAAAATAGGGCTGGGCGTGTAGCTCGGAGGTAGAATGCCCCTGAGTTCAATCCCCAGTACCGAAAAAAAAAAAAAAAAAGAATGTGCCTGTTTGAGTATTGTTGTCCTGTAGGGTAGCATTACGATAGGATGGTCCTCAAGATTTCATGGGGCAATTGGAAAAGGGAAGTCAATGTTTTCAGTTAGCCAAACTCCGTCATACTAAATCCAAACTTTGGGTCTAGTTTTGAGATATGTGTATTTCTAGGACACCTCATACTGTGTGGATTAAGCCACAGACATGCGCTGTCTCCTGGTTCTGGACGCCAGGCATCTAAGACCAAAGCGTTGCCAGGGTTGGTTCCTTCGAGAGCTGCGAGGGAGGACCCCAAGGCCCGTGCTCCCCAGCTGCTGGTGACCTGCCGGTGGTCCTTGGCTTTCCTTGGTCTGTGGCCGTGTCACCTCCCTCTCTGCATTCATCTTTGTACAGCTTTCTCCCTGGGTGAATGTCTGTGTCCAAATGTCCACTTTTTATGAGGACATCAGTCATATTGAATAAGGGTCCCATCTTAATGACCCCAGTTCTCACCTCTGTAAAGACCCTGCCTTCAAAGAAGGTCATATTCTAAGGTCATGGATAATGGGACTTCCAAATATAAATTTTGAGAGGACACCATTTAACTCATAGCAATGTTATTACTTTTTCTCTATTTCCAAACATTACTTATTCCCTTAGATGATACCTTAAAGAGGAGAAGGTTATTCATTCCTGAGGGAATCTTAGTTAAGAAACCTCACTTTGTTTTAAAATAAGGTTTATCGCCACATCCCACACCAAGCCCATACTAGCCTTGCTCTATGGATGTGGTTATAATGAATCAGGGGTGGGAAATAAACCCTGCCTAAGAGAAGAATTTGCAAGTTCTGAGGGGCATTTGGCAGTCAGTCCATTTTTAGAGATTAAACAAACAAGTCTTTATGGTATTGCAGGAATATAATTAAATAATTCCACTTGCTTTTGTTTGGTTTGGTTTTGGTTTTGGTACTGGGAATTGAACCCAGAGGCATTCTACCTCCAGGCTACACTCCCAGTTCTATTTTACTTTTTATTTTGAAACTGGGTTTCTCTAAGTTGCTGAGGGTCTCACTAAGTTGCTTAGAATGGCCTCAAACCCGTGATCCTCCTGTCTCAGCTTTCAAAGTATTGGGATGTCAGGTGTGTACCACCATGCCCTGCTTTCGCTTTTGGATTATGTGTTTTATTTTGATATGTTGGTAAATTTGTCTTAGGCAAGAATGGTGCTTTCTAATTTTGCATTAGGAGGGTAGGAAAGTTGGGGGAGAAGAAGAACTCCTTAGGCAACTGTCAAATTAATCCCTGGCTAGAAGAAGAATCCTCTGTTTGAATAATTCCCTTGAACTGCCTGCCATGTAGCAAAAACTTGTCAGATGTTTATTGAATGAACAGAAGTGTTCAGGGAAGTTGGAATATTTGAGAGCAATCAAAAACACATATTTATTCAGAGATTTACCTTGTACTTGGCTTTCGCTAGCTGATGTGGGAGCTGCTGCTCTGTGGAATAATGATAATAGTAGTGACCATTTATTGTACTTGCCTTATTGAGGCTAACAGAGGCCAAGTAACTGGTTCACATATCTATTGGTAACCTGTGGTGTGTGTATGTGTGTGTGTGTGTGTGTGTGTGTGTGTGTGTGTGTGTGTGTCTGTGTCTGTGTCTGCAGTACTGGGGATTGAACTCAGAGGCAGTCTACCTCTGAGCTACACTCCCAGCCTTCTTTTATTTTTGTTTTGAAACAAGATCTCACTAAGTTGCTGAGGCTGGCTTCGAACCTGTGATCCTTCTATGTCATCAGCCTCCCAAGTACTGGGATTATTGGTGTGTGTCACTCTGCCTGGCTTTAGTTGTATTTTTAAGTTCTGTACTCTCATGCCTATCAAACATAGCCTCTCTCATTAAAGCTTACATTCTTATTGTAGAGATAGAACATTCATAATAAAGACAATTTGAATATTAGTATGTAAGAGGCTAATCGTATAGCATGTTTGCTGTGCCTATATGCTGTCAGCATTTCACATAAGTATGTATACTCTAGTTTTAAATGTCTGGATTCCAATTCATTTGAATGTATGTTTGTGCGTGTGTGTGTGTGTGTGTGTGTGTGTGAAGACCTTGGACATGTAAGTTAACCATTTTGTGCCATTATTATCAAAGAGGTGTGAAGAAGGTCCCTATCTCATAGATATGTGAAATGATTTAGTGCCTGGCAATGTGTGTTTCTACTAGATTGTGAGCTTCACACAGGCAGTGATTATGCCTGTCTTATTCATTCATGTATCTACACATCTAGAACAGTTCTTGGCACAAAATAGACTTTCAGTAAATACATTGTTGGATGAATGAATCTATTTCAATATGCAAATGCCTGGGCTTAGTCATTTTAGCAGAGATACTGCAGTAGTTAGAGACTTGGACATCCAAGTGTAACCACAGTTCTCAGCCCAGGAAACACATGAGAGATGCCTGGAAGGGCAGTGTTTTTGCTTTGTTTTGTTTTTCTGTCAGTGCTGTGGATGGAACCTAGGGCCTCTCTCGTGCTAGGAGGTCCACTAGCACTGAGCTATCCCCCGAGTGCCCCAAAGGCTTTTCAATGGGCAGATTCTCCAGCTCCACAAAAGGGCAATGATGCAGCCTTGCAGGCACATGGTGTTGGAGATTCAATCCCCAAGTGATTTTCTGAGTGACTTAGACCCCTTAGGAAGCCAAACACAACCGTTGCTTCAATAATAATTACCTTGTTGAAAATGCCAATGTACGTTAAAATCATCAAAAACCATCTTGAATTCAAATGTAAACTGGAGTAAGATTCAGACTCAAATAATTGCACACAGTTTGTTCCCCTACACAAATCTCTGATGAACTATTTGGAATTCGTGTGGGGCCTGGGGCAGTTTCTTATTGTGTGGACTGTCCTTAGCATTACAAGTATCTTGCCTAGGTTAACTGAGAAGCATTATAAGCTATTTTGAACATAAGCTGTTAGTACACACACACACACACACACACACACACACACACACACACACACACACACACACACACACACTGCTTAAGATGTCTCTTGGAGCACTTGAGAAATTAAACCAAAGCACAGAACATTGACATTAGCTTGCCAGGACCTAACGTGTGGATCTTTGGATGTCCTGGCCAACGGGCCTCTTGAATGCCTGGTGCTTTTCCACTCAGTAAGCAGCCTCCTCATCCAAGTCTCCTGCGTAGGATCACTTGAAGAAGGGGCTGGCCGGAGGTGGCTGGTTGAATATGGAGCCACATAAAAGTGGAGTCATAGTGGAACCAGAGCAAATTGAGAGGAATTTGTGAAATGGATAATTAGAGATTATCCTGTCTAAATAGCCACGTGTTTACATGTTTCCCCACAGTTTTTTAAAATCCTATTTATGAAGGGTATATGCTGCCTGATATTTTTGCAGATTGTAAAAATATAAACGGTGCCACGTATGTTCTTCACAAACGTCATAACAATGGGATCCCATTTCAATGTTGGTCACGCAAAGTGGCTTTGATGTGTCCTAGGCTTCTTAACACTGGATTCAACCTCATTTGCATTTATTTTGTAAAGTGCTGCTTTGAAGGATTTCTGACCCTCTCAGGAAAAGATGTCACTGAAATGTAAGGCTTGAGATATAATTCAAATCATCCTAATCAGATTTCTCTACCCTTGATCTAATCAGCAAGCTGTTTTGCTTAGCTTCTTGGTCAAGTTCATTCATTAACTCAGAAAGCATTTATTGAATAATGCTGTGTCTACCCTTGGGCTAGAACCTAATAAGATTAGCAGATGAATTGAGCCCTGTCCTTTAGGAGTTTATAGTCTTATTGAATGAAATAAAGGAAATAATAGAACACTATTTAAATGTATGATGGCTTTTATACTTTAAATATGTTAGAGGTCTTCCATGTCAGGTAATTGACATTAACTGTGACTTTATGCTTTTGAAACTGCATTATAGAGTCTTTTCTTTTCATATATATTTCATGGTTAATATCATATTTCTTTTTCAAAGATGCTTTTGTGATTATAGTCATTCCTTACAAAGTGTTCTTGTGAAATTAATAGAAGGAATCGTTGGCATTTCACGGTTTTGCTGACTATGGGTTTGGAAGGATTCTGAGCAGGAAGAGAAAATGAGTAGTTCAAACACCATTTTTTTTTATTGGAGAATTTGGTAACATAAAACCACTGTCCCTCCATCCTCTCTAATCACATACTAAGTGCTGTCATACCCTTAAATGTCATCTTCACAACCAAGATAAATTTAAACAGAAAAATAGCATACACAAATTTATATGAGATCTGAGACACATTGAGAAGAAAAATGTATATTCATGTATGGACTATTAGCAAAAGGAATTTTTCTCCTTTTTTTCTCTCATGGCTATTTAGAAGAATGGAATGTTGTAAACAGAAGTTACTTCTCATTCCCCCTCATATTATCTAATATTTTCCCCTATTCTGTTTCTTAGTGTCCTTATGTGAGGCCCATTTACAGTTCCAAACTGGCAGCCACTTTGAAGTTTCATACTTATTTTTCCTTCTCATTAATATTTATATGTGCAGTACATAAATAATTTTCTTCTATTAATGTAACATAAAACCAACCTTAAATTTTCATCCACCGTGAGGAATAAATGATCAACAAAGACTTTACTTAATTGCTTCTTTTCACAGGCTAGAAAAGAGTACGATTTCTCTTAATTTCATTAAGGGTTAAGTGTTTACATATCTCTTACAATTACACTGCTCTACTATAGCACATATATCTCTTGCATCCTAATTTAATTGTCTGAGCAGTTTGCCCTTCCTGGGAGTCCTAATTAGGAAGAGTAATAAGATTTTGGTTGTCAGAGTCTACAGGTTCTGATGAGTTAAATTCATCTGTCCTGTGGTTTCTGCTAGTGTCTGACAATAGAAGTTGTTTATTTCCCTCTTCTGCTTCTCCTTTCCTCCTCCTCTTCTTCCTCTTCTTCTTCCTCCTCCTCCTTCTCTTCCTCCTCCTCTTCCACTTCCTCCTTCTCCTCCCACCTCCTCTTCTTTCTCATCTTACCTGTCTGGGGGCAGTTCATGAGAAGATGAAGGATTCGTGTTTTTCTTCTTATTCATCTGTAATTGAGGAATTCTTCAGTCATCCTAAAGCTTCTTGCTCTGTCAGTGTTGGGTATTTTCTTGTAAAACACTTAAAGTTAGGTTGTGAATACTGTTGAGAGCCCAAAGGTGAGACCTGTAGTTTTTGACTCCATAGAGATCTGATTTTCTTATCATGAAAGCGTTGGCTCAAACTCATCAGACAGAGCCTTCCAAGCCAGAGAAAATCCCCACTGAGAGTGCCAAACCATTCCCACCACTTAAATGGAGGGAAATTTGGGAGATGAAGGATCGCCAGATAAGACTCTTCCACTGTACCTTTCTTCTTCCTCAATGGTATGGAATATACTTTGGGGTGAGGAGCCCAAATCGATGTTGTTCCTTATTTGTCTTGGGGAAAGTGAGGAAAGGGAACATTGTGTGGTTGGGCTGTCTTCGTTAAAGGCCTCCCCACTTGCAATGACTCCCCAAGGGATTGTATAAAGCAAGTACATTGCCTCCTGCCAGGTGGGAGCTTTTGAAAATAGGCTACTGGCAAGTTTGATATAATCCAGTCCAATGACTGAAGACATATCCACTATTTCCAGAACATCCTGAGTACAGATGCAAAAGACAAATAAATAAGTAAATGAATAAATAAATAAAAGAAAAGAAATAAAAGAGGAAAAAAGAGGGCTGGACACTTGCTGAACTCTCTGACATCCTTAATCATTGACTAAGGTTGCAGGATACGGGACTGGGCAGCCCTCGTGGGCTCCAGGTGTGCACGGGAGCTCAGTCTGCAGATAGCAGATCCTACCTGCAATGTTTGTGTCATATGAGACAAGTTGCAATGTGAGATAAAGTATATGATGAAATTCCTGCTGTTTTCCTCAAGAGCTCGTCTTCCATGGACCTTGGTAAGCTGTGTTCTCACCTGCCCAGAGGTCCTTTCTCCCATACAGCACAGTTGGGATGCTTTAGCATACAGAAGGGAACACCTCAGGAGTGTGTGTGTGTGTGTGTGTGTGTGTGTGTGTGTGTGTGTGTGTGTGTGAATGCAGATTTCTGTGTCTCATTCTCAGTCTGATTCAGGACTCAGTGCTGTAGCATCTCAAAATGCACCTGACTTTAATTCATGTACTTCTTAGACCACTCTTAGATACTACTATGGAAGGAAAGACCTCCCACCCTTCCTGGAGGTTATTACTTAATACTCAAGTCTCTATTCTTCCTTAAGCTCCAGACCTTTGACATTTCTGATGGGGCTGTTCAAAAACTGAGCCATTTTTCCTGACAGCCCCACCGATTTCTCTGGGTAAACTCTGCATTCTTCCTTCCTCTTGCAGTTCTTGTTCTTTCTGTGATGTTCTTGCCTCCCTTGCTTTAGCTGAGCAATGGTCAAATTGCTTTGCTAAAGGTCATGTGCTTTGCTAAAGCAGCACCTCTTTTTTTCTTTGCGGGCCAAAGTTGAGGTAGACTTCCTCTTGATTCATTCTCTCCTTTCTGACCTTAATTCTGTGATGTTCCACCCAATGAATGTAGAATCTATCAAATATATTTTGTTTTTTCTTACTGTGGGTCTTGGTAAGGCGTTGACCTTTTAGGATGTGCAGCTTCTTAGCATATGGCAATTTGTCTTTTCCCATTTAGAACTGGGAGCGCAGGCAGTTCCCTGCAAGGGCTAAAAAGGATGTTGTTAAGAGAAGAGAGGAACAAGAGTGGACTTGCGCCTCGGTCCAGCCTGGACTCTTCACAGCTTGAAGAGTGCTCTGCTGAGCAGTGGAGAGATTGTAATAGAAGACCTCATGAGGCTGTTTTTTAATTTTTTTATGAATTTGCATATTTTTGCTCTTAGTCTCCAGCAACTTGAAAATTCTCCAAGCATTACAACTGCCCAAACCCTAATTTTTTTTCTGCAAATAGAAATACCTCCATCCCTGTCCTCTGTCCTGAGCAGGACTTAAATTAGCTTTTGGTCCTGAAACAATATTTCTTCAGAGTGGGTCCCCTCAAACTCTTTGTCTTTGATGACTTGCTACCCTCTCCTTTTAGAGAGGTGGATTCCAACACAACTGTAAAAAGATTCAGATGTGGAAGGCAAATTTGGGTATTGTTTTACCTCATGGGGGAATTTTGAGCTCTGTACAAGATTCTGATGTTGGTTTTTCTTTGTGTGTTTTTTTTTCTTCTTGCTGCAGGAAAGCAATCTCCCGGGCAGGTCTCCAGCATCTGGCTCCTGTGCATCCTCTCAGCCTTCCTGTGGCAAATGGTCCAGCCAAGGAGCCCAGAGCAACTCTGGACTGGAGTGTAGGTGTCGCCATTTTCACTTCCACATAATTTCAGTTGCATGTTGCACTTTTCTCATTCTCGGGATTCCTGTAGCTAGGAGAAAGACACACTTGGTAATTTTCAATATTGCTCAGCAACTAATCCTCAGGTATCTTAAGTCAGAGCTCCATTTCCAAACTCCTAGGAACATTGCTCCTTTGTATGGAGTCAGATGTGTTCAAGATTAATATAAAACTTCACTGTGACAGGCTTTGTAGTTGTGAGATAAAAATTGCCTTGTGCACACACTTTATTGGTTTCTGCCATATTGATGGTGAGAGAATAAATAGAGCTTAGTTTTAGCAACATCATGGAAACTGAGTTTTATTTCATCAAGCTTCCTTTCCTAAATCTATCTGGCCTTTATTGGCGGGGGTGTGTGTCTTATGACCTCATTTTACATTTCAGGTACTTCATGTTCTCCTGTGGGTTATACCTTCTCCCCCAAACACAACCATGAAGCCTATTAACTTAATTTGAGGATTGCAGGCTGGAATTCTCAAGTCAATTAGAACACATTTGTTAAGAGTCGCCAGTAGTCAAGTTCTTGGTTGGTGATATCTCTGTAACTGAAAGGCTTTGTCCCTTCCTTCAACAATGTAAGGAACAGCATTGGGTAAAGGAGGGATACTCTGAAATTCTGCCACCTTGTCTTGATGATGAACCTTGTTTAGCATTTTTAGTTAAGTTTGAGCAGGATAGGATAATCCATATTCTTTTCCTGTCTTGTGGAAGAGAATGAATGGTGGGATGGGAGAAGGGAGAGGAGTGTTTTCTTAAACTTAATTTTTTACTGGTAAAAACATAAAAGATTAATAGTTACAGAGTACTATGGGATGTTTTGATACATGTATATATTGTGTAATGTTTAAATCATGGCAAACATACCTACTTAAATATTCATCATTTATTTATGGCGAAAACATTAAAAGTCCTTTCTTCTACTCTACCGTGAAATAGCACACAAGAACTCCTTACTCCTCTCTGGCAATAACTCAGTGCCCATCAACCAACCTTTCCTTATCTCTCCCTTCCCAAACCTTTCCCAGCCTCAGGTAACACCCTTCTGCTGGCAACTTCTGTGGGATCAACTTTTCTATATCTATGTATGAGTGAGATCAAGCACGGCTTGTCTTTCTGTGGCTGGCTTATTTCACTTAACATAATGATCTCCAGTTTCATCCCTGTTGTTGAAAATGGCAGGAATACTATTCCATCGTGTATATGTATCTTAAAAAAAAAAAATGGTTCACCAGTTGATGAGCCCTTAGGCTGTTTCCATTTCTTGGCCATTGTGAACAGTGCTGCAATGTAGATCGGAGTGCAGATCTCTCATCTCCTTTGGATATACACTCAGTGGTGGGATTGCGTGATCATACTGTAGTTATATTTTTATTTTCTGAGGAATCTCCACAGTCCTTTCCATAATGACTACACTAGTTTCCATTCCCATCACAATTGGCAAGGTTCCCTTTTCTCCACATCCTCAGTGGCACTTGTTAGCTTTGCTTTTTGATAAGAGCCGTTCTTACCGAGGTGAGTTGATATCTCATGGTTTTGATTTGTATTTCCATGACAATTAGTGATGTTTGCCATTCATAGTTACAGAGCACTTGGTCATTTATGTGTCTTCTTTTGAAAACTGTCAATTTAGGTTTATTGCCCATTTTAAAAATTGGATGATTTGGTTTTGTGCTGCTGAGTTGTTTGAGGTCCTTCTATATTTTAGGTATTAACCCCTTGTCAGAGTACGGCCTGCAAATGCTCTCTCCCATTCTATAGGTTGTCCCTTCACTTTGGAGTTTCTTTCTTTCTTTTTTTTTTTTTTTTTTTTTTTTTTTTTTTTTTTTTTTTTTTTTTTTTTTTTTTTTTTTTTTTTTTTTTTTTTTTTTTGCTTTTAGCTTAATGTAATCCCACTTGTCTATTTTTTGCTTTTGTTTACTGGGGTCTTCTCAAGAAAATCTTGACCCACTCAAATGTCCTGAAACATTTAGTGTTTTTGTATAGTAGTTTCAGGTCTTTAGTTTAATCTATTTTAATTTGATTGATTTAACTGGTGAGAGACAAGAATCTAGTTTATTTCTTTTGCATGTGGTATTCAATTTTCCCTGCATCATTTATTAAAAAGACTGTCATTTCTTCAATACATGTTCTTTTCTTAGCACTATTGTTGAATACCAGTAGATGTAGATGCATTTTTTCTTTTCCTTTTTTTTTTTTGGTACTATAGGCGGTTGAACTCAGAGGGCACCCTACCCCTGGGGTATACCCCCTGGTCTTATTTATTTTTTTTATTTTGAAATAGGGTCTCACTAAATTGCTGAGAGTCTTGCTAAGTTGCTGAGGATGGCCTTGAACCTGCAATCCTCCTGCCTCAGCCTCCCAACTACTGGGATTATAGGCATGTGCTACCATACTCAGCTTTGACATACATTTTTAAAGCATATATGTCAGGATTTAATCTTCATTGTGCTCTTCCCCCAGTCCACATTTATTAACATGTCTTATTTTACATGATGAACACATACCAGCACAATCCCTGTCTATACTTATGAAGTATCTGACAAAAGATTGGATGTAATTGAAATGTATATTCTTCCTTCATGGAGATATTATTATACTGAGTATGTTCAGATACCACCTGAGCATGTGGAATTGGTTTCCAGGAAAAATATGCCTTTCTCAGATCTTTCCTTGATTTTAGGACAGGTAGAATACAATATAGAATATAGTAACACCACAATAGAGTGCAAAGTGTATGCATTAAAATGTATAGTTAACTAATAGTACAAGATAGAGTATATTTGTAGCAGAATTTACACAATCAAAAATAACTGAAAGTATAGACAGAGAAAATCATAGAGGGATATACATGGACTGGAGGTAAAATTGTGTTATGAATGAAGCATCTAAAATGAGTTTAATATTTATAATCTTGCAAACAATCCTTTGATCTAAAGCAGCAGGTACCTATTTGAGTGATATGAAATTCTAATGAGTAAAAGTTTAAATCTTTTAGTTGGGACATTCATTAAGAGCTTTCTCTCCTCCTTGGAAGACACTAGCCAGGTCATTTGATTTCTCAGCCTCTCCTCTGAGTCATTTGTAGAGAGGGATAATTGTGACTCTACATCAGGAGGGCTTCTTGAGTATTGTTAGGATGAAATTTGGCAGGAAGTATGAAAGTTTTTTGTAAACTGTGGCAGTCTGCGGTTTTATTTATCAAAAAATAAAGTAATTAATGAATCCATCAATTCATCAAACATGTGTTGCATACCTGCTTTGTGCTAGAATTGGCCTGGGTCACTTGGGATCATATGGTAAAGAAGTCATGGTTTCTGTCTTCAGGAAGCTTAGAATCCAGTGGGCAGAAAACAAATTAACAACTAGAACACAGGGCGGTAACACCTAGGGGTCCTGAGAGCATCACTGGGATGTAGGAAAGGACCCTGGATCTCCACTGGACGTTGGAAATAGTTATCAGCAAATACTTTTAATAAGTGTCCTGCTTGAGCCAGCATTTGGCTGGAAGTTATTGTTTTCTGACTCCTGTAGAAAGGCATGCACTGTCCTGTTCATCAAAGTGGTATTTCTAGCTCATGGTAGGAGGCCCCAATACAGAGACTAGAGGAACATAGAACTGAGGCTGGCTTTGTGTGCAGCAGTCTCCTCTTCCTCCCTCACTTCTCTTCCTCTTCGACTGTGGGCACCCTGTCAAGCCAGTCTTAAAATTATGGCATGAGAAAGAAGCAGATTGTCAAAAGTATTCCAGTAACTTTTTTTTTTTTTTTTTTTTTTTTTTTTTTTTTTTTTTTTTTTTTTTTTTTTTTTTTTTTTTTTTTTTTTTTTTTTTTTTTTTTTTTTTTTTTTTTTTTTTTTTTTTTTTTTTTTTTTTTTTTTTTTTGCTAAGACTTTAGATTACTTGCTCTTGCTTTAACATTTCTGGCTCTTCATACTGAATATACTTTTCAACAATTTCCTTTATATCTTGTTAGGTTGCTCTTCTGTTCAAGGAACCAAATCAGGAATTCCTTTGTTCTGTTTGTAGCATAAGAAGAGTCCTTGTACTTGACTATTTCCTTTCCTGCACCCCCTTGTGGAGTTCTCTGTGGGAAAGCAGGGTGACTATTCAGCACCCCTCCCCCTATCGACACTCTTCTGGACAACAATGATCAATTTTTACTTATTCAGCATTGTGATTTAGTGCAGACTAACTAGGCTCAGCGCCTCTGAAGAGCCTCTTAGATAAGAAGGAGGATGACAAGAATTACCTTTTTGTTTTAAAGGGCTTGCTTGGGGTGTAGCTCAGGGATAGAGCACTTGCCTAGCATGCACAAGGCCCTGTATTCAATCTGCAACACCTCAAGAAATAACTAAACAAATATAAGAAGAGGAACTCTAGTTACTTGCCTTGAATGAGGCAGAAGGACCCAGGAGCGCCAAGTGATGCTTCCAATGGTCCAGGCCACAATGACAGAACAGGGGAGGGAGGGCTGATGAGAATTTCCTTGTCCCCTGTCCTCTGACTTGGGCTGAAATTCTTTTTGCTCTATAACCTTTTGGCTTAGGGGTGTGGGCGCCATCTCCAAGGCCTCTAGTACTGTGACCCTCTAGCTAATGTCACCTCTACTCACCTCACTCCACCAGTAAGGAAACAGACATGAAAGCTGTTCATGATGGGTCTGAAGTTGCAAGGTAAGTCAAGGTCAACCTGGAATTAGGATCTTAGTCCCCACGCTTCTACTTTTTGGAGGAAAGGGCTCTGTTCTGACTCTAGCATGTGTGCCAAGGTCCTCTGAAGTGACACAATTATTCCCTTTATCTCCTTTTACAGAGGGTATTGAGACTTGATCTGCTGGTGGGGTTCCTGAGACACAATTGAGCACTGATTTAGTGAGTCTTCACTGTAGGCACCTGCACAGCTTGGCCAGGAGATTACTGTGAGAAGGGTCAATTTCTATGCTTCCGATGCATAAACTTAATAATACCCTTCAACAAATATTCCATTTTCATGTTCTTATTTTCCTCCTTAGTGATAAACACTGTCTCTTTCTTAGTTTGTTCTTCAGAGTCCAAAGCCTTCTCTACTTCTATGGCTTGTTCAAGTGATTTCCAATGACATTTAGGATTCTCTGCCTTGTGCGCATGGCCCTTTGACACTATTTGCTCTCACTGTTTTACCCCTGTGCATGTCAGGGATAGAACCTTTCATCATGATGCACATTCTTCATTCTTCATTCTTCATAATGGCGCCTGAGTCTTCTACGGACAACAGTGGACGCTGGGTTCACCCCAACGTGGAGACTGCGATTCGCTATGAGCATATCTTCTTTTGCTCTCTGCCAAGCCACGCTCATTTTCTAATCAATCCAGTACTTTGTATTTCGCTCACTCTTTGCTTTGATCTCTACTCACAGCGCATTGTCTTCAAAACCTTAGAACCAACCACGTCAGTATTTCTCATTTGACTTAATTGAGGCCCCCAGCTAGCTTTCTGGCTAATTGAAAGGCCAGTTGGTATGATTTTCCCTCACAGTAGAGACCACAGCACCGTCCTAGTAGCTGCCTGGTTGCTGATGTCAAGGGAGGAAATGATTATAGCTTTTCTGCTCAATCGGTAAGAAGGCGACACTGGGAATTGTCAGGCACTTAGACACTCTCTAATTCCTGAAAGGCTTAATAAACATGACCCTACTTGAAAAAATGAATGGATGGGTGCTATTTTAACGTCAAGCAACTCTTGTTAAGTGTCTTCCTAATGCAGCGTATTATGGCGGAATTGTTTGATCTTCCTACTGATGTCCTCTCTTCACCTTCCCAGTGACACCGGCAAGGGCTGTTCCCTCTGACACTGTACCATGCATAGCAGCCAAGCTGGTTTTGGAGGAAGTAAGCTAAATTACTAGAAAGGGAGGAAGTAATGCCCAAAAAGGAAAAATATTCTCATCTCCTGGGCTGGATTCCAAGTTCCCAGTTTGGAGTGAGTTAGCCCATTTAGAAGTGTCTGTTCCACAGATAATGTGTGTCTTCTCTTAAATGTCACATGCCTCCCCTACAATGGAAATTTAATGTGCACTTAGAGATCTTTCTGTTTTTAATATTGTAGCAGAGCACAGGTGGTGGGTCTCCCTTCTGTCCCTCTGTCTTATAATTTGTTTTTGCCCATTATGCAGCCTGAAGCAACCCTCAGGATACCCGGCAAAAGCCACCAGTTCTTTCTCAAAGATTATGTTGGTTTTAAGTGCAGCATCCTTGATTTCTATGTAGTTTTCCTCCTTCGCTGGAACATGTTCTCCCATCGGAGCGTTGTAAAAGAAAAAAAAAAAAAAGCCTCAGCACAAAGCCAGATCTCCAATCTAGACCACCTTTCCTTCCCTTTAGCTGACGATGCTAAAAGAAGTGCTTTTTCCTAGCCAGGTAGAAACAGAACACAGTTGGTACACTGCCTCGCATTTGGGTTCAGGGACAATATCAGGGAACCGGAGACTTCACGCGGGATTGGTTTAAACTGGGTTATGAAACTAGGTCATTTTATCTTTAGAAACCTTGAATGAAAAGCCGGGAGGAGGCGGGGACGTGTGCATGCGTGCATGTGTGCGCATGCGCCTGTGCATGCCCGTGCGCGCGTGGTCGTTCTCATTGTAGCCTTAGTTCGC
Source organism: Graphiurus murinus (assembly GCA_004027655.1). Taxonomy (NCBI): domain Eukaryota; kingdom Metazoa; phylum Chordata; class Mammalia; order Rodentia; family Gliridae; genus Graphiurus; species Graphiurus murinus. The sequence continues at coordinate 28,823 of PVLC010000886.1, forward strand.
ACCGGAGACCCTGGAAACCTGTGAATTTTGTCAAGCTCCGGCCCTGGCTTTTGGTCAGGTGTTGGTATCACCGACAGCCCCTCTCACCCCACATCCCTACCCGCTCATATGCCTACTTTAAAAAGCTTAGATTAATCAAGTAATCTAATTGTCAAGTCGAATCAGAGGAACTTGCCACTATAAATCAGTGAAGACCCCTGCCTCAGCAGCGTTAAGAGTGGAACCGACTTACTCTGTTTCACAGACCCTCACTATTCCTTTGTTTTCTCAAATTGGCATAATTTTAAGTCAAATTATTTCCTGGGAGAAATTCTGTAGTCTCACAGTTTTGTGAGAAGTGTTTAGGTCTAATCTGTCACTAGGCAAGTGATTATTTCACACTGTCTAGTAGAAATATATGTGAGGCACAAATTAATTAAGAGTCTTCTAGGAAACCATGCTAAAATACAGGGAAAATAAGGAGGTAAAATTAATTTGAATATCATATTTTGTTTAACCAAATAGATCCAAATATAGTCATTTCAAGATACAATCAATATGAAAATTATTAGTAAAATATTTTACATCCTCTTTTCACACTAAGTCTTCAGACCCTGCTGTGAATTTTGCACTGACAGAACATCTCAATTAATGCAGACCACATTTCAAGTGTTCAAGAGCCATATGCCTATTGTATAGAATAAATCAGAGCTAAGATAATTTGCTATCTACCATTATCTTGAAGATTTTCAAGGGGAGGCAACCCACATTATTTCCCTTTTTGATTTTGTATGAATAGATTTATTTGTGACACAATTATAATTCTTATTGTTCAAAAACATTTTTATAAGCAAGTGTCTTCATTGGTGGAGATTATTTCTGGGGTGAGTGCACTCTAAGATAAGTGATGGGACTGGGTTTCATATACATTTTGAAACTGTAATCAATAACTCTAGCTGATAAATGATGTGAGAAAGAGAAATATGTAGAATTACTCTCAAGCTGTTAGTCTAGCACTAAGCATGGAAAATGCAATTTACTAAAAATTCAGGAAATTTGGGGTAAGAACAGGTCAGTGGAAGGCATGAAGAATTTTTGAGAATGTAAAAATTTGGGGCGCTCTCCAGACATGGTGATAACACTTATAAACCTAGTACTTGGCAGGCTGAGACAGGAGGATCACAGTTGCCCTCAGCAACTCACTAGTAAGATCTCACATGTTTCAAAATTAAATAAAATAGGGCTCCTGGAAGATGAGGTAGCTCATAGATATAATGTCCCTGGGTTCACTTTCCAGTGCTAAGAATAAATAAATGAATAAGGGAATGAATGAATGAATGAATGAAGACTCTTATTAGATCTTCCAGTGGAGATTCTGAGAGAGCAGGGTTTTTTTTTTTTTTTTGTGAGTCTGAAGTTCAAAGAAGGAATTCTTACTGGATGAAGAAGTTGAGAGGCAATAATTACTTGACTGAATCTAAAGCCATGAAAACTAAATGCAACAATGCAAGGACTGACAGTGGGTAGAAGAGAAAATAGAGCAGTGTGAGCATTGAGATGTGCCACACTCCAGTGTCTAGAGTTTGGGAAAATGGGAAAGATCAGTCAAAGGAGATGGCAAAGGAATTGGCACTGAGGTACAAGAGAAACAGAAAGAGTGGAAGAAAGGGTCCCTAGATGAAGGCAGTGATCGTCTGTGTCACAAGCTGCTGATTGAGATGCAGACTGGGACTTAGCCATCAGATTGAGCCACGCGAGGTCACCAATGATCTGGAAAAGAGAGGGGCTATAATCAGATGTGAAGGAATCAAGCCTGGTGGAACAGAGTTAGAGAAATGACAGAGTGGGAAAAAGGCAGAGGCAGAAAGTAAGGGAAACTCTTTGTGGCGCTCTCCTAGCGAAGGTGAGACATGGGGGTCAAGAAATCAAATGACCAATATATTGAGCTTTTTCAGCCCTAATTTTTCATGCAGAGCTGCAGTTCTAATATGCAGTCAATTTTGAATTTTATTATTATTTGTTTTACTCTACATTATACAATTTCCATATGATCACTCCTAGTTTTTATATTTCCTGATGACTTTGTAATGTTCTATTTTATGTACTGTCCTACTTAATGTAATAACCATTCTTTTTTAGTGGGATTCCACAATGTTTACAATTTTTGATTTTTAGATAGTGCATAGTTTTTTCTTCCATTAGGATTATTTCTGTAGGACACCTTCCCAAAAGTTAGCATAGTATTTTTTCTTTTCTTCTCTCTCTCTCTCCTTTTTTTTAAAAATGTGTGGTGGTACTGGGGATTGAACTCAGGGGCATTCTACCTCTGAGATATGCCCCCATCCCTTTTTTATTTTTTATTTTGAAACAGGTTCTCACTAAGTTTCATGTGCATGAATTTTTTCATTTTATTCTCTTGTTTCTTTAAAGAAGTGTGTAAGTTTGTTTCTTTCTTATTATCCCCTGGACCTATGCTGTTGACTATGATGTTATATTTGAGCCTATTGTCTGTGTATTAATGGCTCCATGTCTCTTCTTAAAATCTGACTCGGCTACGGCTACTTTATGTCATCTATCTCTTCTTTTACGTTCTCCTTCTCTGATGGTTGCAAGTGTAATAGATTTTTACTCAAAGGTGAGTTCTAGACTCTATTATCTAAAAAATGTAAGAGTTAGGGTGGGATCAATTGTATTATTGGGTCCCCAACTCCGCATCATTTTAGAGTCACCTCAGGAAACTTGAATAATCTCAATACCCACATTTCACTATAGATCTGTTGACACAAATTGAAAGGGTACCCAAGTTTTTTGAAAATTCATTAGACAGGTGTAGTGGCACACACCTGTAATCCCACTACTTGAGAAGCTGAAACAAGGAGATCACAGGTTTGAGGCCAACCTCAGCAACTTAGTGAGACCTTGTTTCAAAATAAATAAAATGGGGCTAGGTAAGATGCCCCTCAGTTCAATCCCCAGTAAAACACACACACACACACACACACACACACACACACACACACACACATCAGATTATTATGATAGCCAAATTTGAGAACCATTATCATTATACTATAACCACTGGGACAGGATACAGCAACCCCCACTCCCACCCCACCAATGCCCTAATGCCCTTTTCCCTTCCAAAGGGGAAAGAGACATATCTCTGCCTCTTTTAAATGAGATTCTTCTCCACCAGTGAGGCTAGCTAATCTTAGCAGTCCTGCTGTGCCTGAATCCATGGCAAGACTGACCAACATGCCTCTGAAAGCTTGCAGGTGCCATGCTTACAATATTTTGGACTCACTGAGTCTTGTCTGCTCCTTCTTGCCTTACTTGATCTTCTAGGATTTCATTCCTGGTCTTCCTGGATTGGTATTATCAATGGTTTTTGACCTGTACCCCACTGTGACATTTTACATTTCACTTTCTAAAATAGTTCACAGGATTTTTGCTATAGTTGTTTTCTTAAAATTTGCTGCTATCATGATGCATTTAGCTTCCATTTTCTCTAGCAGATTTGCCCCACAAATTACTACAGTATCCAAGTGTATGGCCCCAATGGTAAGGGAATATATGTTTGCTGAATGCATTAAAGAATAATAAAATGACCAGAGGGAAGCACACCAAGTGTTGTGCGCATGTATCTGCCTATCACTCTATACCTCATTACCATGTGTAATTATAATGCAACAATGAAAATATATTAAAAAGAATATCAAAATGAAATGACATTGCTCTGTAGAAGTAGTTATAAAGTAGGATACGTTGGATGATAAGAATGTTTGATATGAGGATATATTTCTTTAGATTTACGAGGAAGTGTCTTTGTATTTTATTTTCTAATGTTGTCATCATCCATCTCTAGCAGAGAACATTTAGGATCCAATACCACGCCATTCTTCTCTTTCCTCTCTTATTGTCACACAAGATGCCATGAGTCCCATTTCCCCATTGATTTCTATGAACAAATGGAACAGGACTTGCTCCAGGGGAACAGTATCTGCAGGGAAGGAAGGGTCAGGGGAAGGTGGCTGCCTTTCAATGTAGTGGGTGAGTGTCTGCCTTAGTGCTAGTTTCCCTTTAGGAATGGTTTTGAGGCATATCAGACATGATGACACGTCCCCATTTCAGGGTCTCCTTGAGCTCTTGACATCCACACACCTGGTCACTTTTAAGCCTGGCTTTTGCTGTTCTAGGACTTACCTCACCTTCCTTGGATTCTGATGCACCTTGGTCATGGATTAGTCTTGCCTGAAAGAAAAAAAAAGGCATTATATTTGAATCTGAAGATGTGTGACATTTGGTACTTTTTTTCTCCCCAGGAAATATCATTTGGTCTATATTTCTGCTTCTCTGTGCTAAGCATTAGAATTCAGAGAGCTACTGTGTGGACACTTTTAGAGTGAGTTCTGATAAAGGTGGCTCATGCAGAAGATGGATTTATAAATTGCTTGGTTATTCAATTAAGCTTTATTGAAGCCATCCCTATATTTTCTTCCCAGGGTGCCATAACAAAATGCCATAGGCGGTGTGGCTTAAACAGCAGGACATCAATTTCTCAAAGTTCTGGAGGCTGGGAAGCGCAGGTTGCAGGTCATGGTGCTGGCAGATTTGGTCTGTGGTGGAACTCTCTTCCTTGCTTGCAGACAGCCATTTCCTTGCTGTGTCATGGCTTTTCCTTGGTGAATGTGTAAGGAGATGGAGAGGGAGAGGGAGAGGGAGAGGGAGGAGAGAGGAGAGAGGAGAGAGGAGAGAGGGGAGAGAGGAGAACAGAGAGAGAGAAAGAGAGGGAGAGGGAGAGGAGAGAGATTCTCTCTTGTGTCCATTCTAACAAACAAATCATATCATGAAGTCTTTGTCCTCATGAACTAATTAATCACATCCCAAAGGCCTCAACTTCTAGTACCATTAAATCGAGGGGCTGGGTTTGCGTTTATAAGTTGGGGTGTTATAGTTCAGTCCACAGCATTATCCTTCATGGAAAACAAACTACAAGTCCATGTACTTCTGATGAATAAGATAAAAACAAGAGGAATTTTCCTATGAGATCTTTTACCCTTATTCTTCTATGGTTAATTAATATAATGTTTTCCCTAGTATCTTGGAGCCCTTTTAAATCAAATAAAAAAAAAAACAATGAATATATCAAGTCATTCTTTCCAAGATAGTGTACCCTAACAAGAGACATGGAATTCTATTCCTCACTTTTAAAAGACAAGTATTTACCCTCCTCTCACCCACTAAACACTGTATAGCTTTGGACAATAGGACTGTTGCTGCAAATATCATACATCATAGCACCTTCAGAAGTATGGGAATATTTTTAGAAACAGCAAAATTATTCAGTTTCAGCCGGGCGTGGTGGTGCACGCTTGTAATCCCAGCATTCGGGAGGCTGAGACCGGAGGATCCGGGTTCGCAGCCAGCCTCAGCTACCTAGTGAGGCACTCCGCAACTTAGTGAGACTTGGTTTCAAAATAAAGAATAAAAAATAGGGCTGGGGGTATAGCTCGGAGGTAGAATGCCCCTGAGTTCAACTCCCAGTACCGCAAAAAAAAAAAAAAAAAAAAAAAAAATTCAGTTTGAAAAATTTACAATTAGTTGAGTGGAAGGGCTTACTGAATTAGTAACATGTTTGAGTAAATAGAAAGTTATTATGCTTTGAGTACCAGAGACTTACATTTTTTCAAACAGTTTTTACTTAATTTACCTTAACGCTATCATCCTCCTTCATGGCTCATTTGCTAAGTAAAGACAAATTTTAATAGAATCTTGGCCTCAGTGTTAATTTGCAGTGCTGGGCCTGGATAGGTAAGGATTAAGATAGAATTACTTAGAGTTATTTTTGCCTCATTTGTTGAAATCTCTGTCTCAAAAATGACCATGTCCATGAATAAAGCAGCTATAGATTTTGTGTCTATTTTGGTTATTGATCAGTTTTCCAAACACCTTTTTTTTTTTCATTTCTAGAATTTAGAATCAAGCATTTCAAATCTATGATTTGGAATTGAGTCCAGGTGTACTTTGAGGAGTCCAACCTAAGTGATTATACTCCCTGCAATCACTAACTTTCTTGCACCCAAATTGAAGTTTTAAGTCTCCCCCTTTATCCATGAAGAGAAAACTGAAGTGGGCGGGTCTTTTCCTTGCAGGAGAACGCCGTGAACGGGGAGCACCTCTGGCTGGAGACCAACGTCTCAGGCGACCTCTGCTACCTGGGAGAGGAGAACTGCCAAGTCCGATTTGCAGTGAGTGTGTGCCGAGGCTCCTGATCTGTCTTTCTGGGGAACAGCCTCAGAGTCTGAGGATAGAGGGGATCCTGTACCTGTATTTCCCAGGAGAGGTTTGAAAGAGCCTGCCCTTGTGAGATGGAAGACTTCCCAGATGCTTCCCCTCTGCTACCTAGAGTATTTATCAAGTTAACATGGCTCCTGGGCTATCTATCTCAGTGACTTTAGGGTTTGATTGTGCAGTGAAGCCCGAGTGTGACATGATGGTTAAAGATGGTGCCCAGGTGTCTCAGACAGCATTCTCACTGTTACGATCCAAAATGACTGACCATGCAACTTAGAGGAAGGAACATTTATTTGCTCACAGTTTTTGGAGATTTCAGGGTCATCCATGTGAGGCCAGCATCTACAGAGCTCAAGCCATGGTAGCAGGAAACAGCTCAAAGCTCTGCTTTCACATTGTGGAGGCCAGAAGCAAAAAGAGAGCAGGGAGAGGAGGAAGGATATATAACTCCCAAGGCCATACCCCCAGTGACCCCTCCTTAGCAACCAAGCCCTCTTCCAGTGTTGCTAGCTTGTTTCTGTGAGGGCCAGGGGGACATTCTAAATGTGTGTGCGTGTGTGTGCATGTTGGGGGGAGGGAGGGTGAATATGAATGAGGGAGGGTCACAGATGGGAGGGTTGTGAGATGGGCCCAGGCCTGTGTGTGGAGCAAAGGGCTGATTTCTTTGTAAGGGTGGTGGTGGGCAATACTGGTGAGTGAAGGGGGAAACATGGTAGAATAGCTGTGTTGAGGTGGGAGTAGGTTAATAAGTAATCCACGCTATGTTCTGGAGTATATAATTCTAGAAATGATAGGAACAATCAACCGTCAGCTCAACCAAAGTAGTTTTTTGCTTATTAAAATTCACTTTGTGTCCCTATATAGAACAATCTATTTGAGGTTTAAAATTCTCTTTAGATTTTGTAAAGAAAGCCTGGGGGGCCATGCAGTCAGTTATGGAGAAACTAAACCTTTATAATGTTGAGAAAGTGAGTTAACATTTTTTTTGCAGAGTTGGAATTTATTGGTCTAAAATGAGAGTGATGGGGTACTTAGAATAATAAAGAAGAAAGAAAATATCCATTCCTTATTATTTGGGGAAATGGGCATCATAATTTATATAATACTTAAAAAGACTTTTTTGGTAGTGTTTGTTTATTATCTATAAGAAAGATTTGGAGCAGAATGTAGGGCATTGAAATTGCAAGTGTTGCATATGTTTCTGTTAATAACTAATAAGGAAGAAATTGAACTTTTGTCAAAGCCTACAGAGCAATATTCCTTTACCAGGCTGCCTGAAATAGCAAAGTCTCAGAACCAAAATGTTTGATAGCACTTTAGCAGTTTTGATCCCTGGTATAGGTTTTGTCTGGAAAAACTTTGAGGATTTTGAGGGGATCAGTGTTTGAGTGAAACTGGGAATAGTAAAAGGTCAAGGAAGGTTCGAAAGGAACAGCTCTGAATATGAAGTCAGAAAGCTTGGATTTGAGTCTCATTGTTACCACATTCTGTGACCTTGAGAATTCATGACCTTTGGGCCTTGGCTACCTTTTAGACAGAAAAGGAGAATGGGATTAAATTGCTTTAAATTTTGCATCTAACTCAGATCAGTAATTAATCGTTTGCATTTTCTCTTCTAATCTTGTTTTAAATTCAATTGATTTAAATATCAGCATTTCAACTTGATGCATATGCATTTTTAATTAAAATCTAATTGCACAAAATTTGATTAAATTAACCAAATCCACAAGAAGCTCAGCTGTTTGGGCTAAAATGCATAAATAATGGATTAACATCAGGATCTTAGCTAATTGCATAAACACTGGTCTTAGGATATCAGATAATATAAGATGGAAAAAAATGAGAGCCAGCCTTACTTGCACATATACTTAATTTGATCCTGTGCCAAATAGTGGACTGATTTGTTACAGGTTCTGCTGTGTCTCCAATGGTTCCCTTTGGTCCTTTCTTTTTGTAGTACTCTTTTGGGGACAGTTACCTATCACTTCTCTTGAAGGAATAGATACCTAAAGTCTTCTTATACCTTGTTTCAATAAACAGCACTGCTCTCCACTAATTGACTATTGTTTGACCTCTCTTACCTCTAGGTCAGAGAAAATACCAAAGAGAATGAAGGAAATTTTAGGCAGGAGTATTAGAGAACAGAGCTGTGAGAATTCCCCATGTCCTTGGCGCCATTGACTTAGTTTACAAAGTGCAATATGAAGAGTTTTTCTCCAAAAGATGTTGATTCAACAAAGGGATTAGTCAGTGAGGAATGGGACACCTCACTATTTCCTCAATATAAGTTCATGAAGTCTCTTCACCCATAAGGTGGGGGAATTCTGTTTAGGGGAGGCTATGAGGAACATACAAAGAGGGCTCACTTGCCACAATGACTGGCATAATAAATTAAGAGGAAAAAACAAACAAAAAGAACAGAAACCAGCAATCACAAAAGAACCACCAACTGCCAATCTATATGTGAAAAATAAAAACAAAGCCAGCCACCCAAATTGAAACAACTCATGTGCCTCTTAAATTAGCAGAGAGTTATGAAATTCTGACACTTCCAAATGTTGGGTTGAGGCTGAAATGGGTAGTCTCTTGATTAACTGGCAGGAGCGTAGATGGATGTACTTTGCAAAATTGGCAGTGTGTAGGAAAGCCGTCTCTTTCTCCTCAACATAGTGAGGTTCATGTCATCTTTGGGCATCACATTTGGGGAGAGATATTGTCAAGAAGCAAAAGACCCAGAGCAGAGTGCCTAAGTTGATTCTAGGTATGGAACTTTGTTGTAAAGAAAAATTAAATCACATGGATTACAACTGAGTATTAAAGCAAGAAGGTAGAGAGAGGTCTTCCAGCGTTGGAAGAGCTACTGTGGAAAAATGAGAGGTGACTTGCTATTTCTTGTCAAGAAGGGGAACATGTCGCAGATCTAGAATCTGCTGACTCTAACAGAGATCTTGCCCTCTGATGCATATGCACATTACTTGGGAACCTTGCAAACCCTGCAGATTCCTGTTTCCCTCCTTATTCCAAGCACTGATTTAGTTCTGCCTGAAGCTGGACTTAGAATTCTGTGGTTTTAACAGGCACCTCAAATGCTTTGGTGCAGATGGTCACAAACCCAACTTTGAGAAATACTGTAGTATAAGTACTTTAACAAACACAGCTGTGAACCAAAAGAGTAAGGTGCCCCAAGATATGGGCTCAGAGGACGCATGCATGGATAACTTGGATGGTCATCTTCCAGGGATGCTGGAGAGGAGGATATGTATCTGCTTTGAACAAGAGGACAGACAAGGAAATCTTCGGGTGGAGTCTCCAGTTTAAATGCTCTTAATTTAGCTGGGCGTGGTGCTGCATGTTTGTAATCCCAGCATTTGGGAGACTGAGACCAGAGGATCTGGGTTCGAGGCCAGCCTCAGCTACCTAAGTGAGGCTCTCTGCAACTTAGGGAGACCCCGTTTCAAAATAAAGAATAAAAAATAGGGCTAGGGGTATAGCTCGGAGGTAGAATGCCCCTGAGTTCAATCCCCAGTACCGCAAAAATAAATAAATAAATAAATAAATAAATGAAATAAATGCTCTTAATTTGTAACTTTCTTAGAATTGAACATGATTTTGTAAAAAAGAAAGAAAAAAGCATGTTCAATAGATTGTGCATTATTTTCTCATTTCTTTCGATGCACTTCTTTTAAAGAATGCCTACCTGTTGGGTTTGGAACCAAATTACCATAGCCATGGACCAGATACCACCCCCCAGCTTCTAAACAGAGTACAGGCAGTGTGCTTGGGGGAATAGTGAGTGCATCACTGAAGACCGGCCTGTGTTCATTCTAGAACCTATTATCGCAAAGCAAATGTCACAAGTAAAAGGGAAGAGAAGGGAGAAATCAGTGTGGGTTGAAGTAGACAGAGGCGGGCTCATGGAGTGAGGCTGAAGTTCAGATTTGAAAGGTAGCTAAGGTTTACGTAAGAGGGCTTGGGGAAGGAGAACATTCAGGGCAGGAAGAAGAATATGAACCGGCTCAGAAGAAGGAGCAAGCTCTGTACAAGGAGGCAGCAGTCATGAGTCATGAGAGCTCATCAAAGCGCACATGTCAGGGAAGAAGGGAAAGGGCGGAAGGGATGGGTGGGTGGGATGGGTTTCCATGTGTTCTGAACCCAAACGTGGAGCATGCATAAACGTTGGTGTGACTATATCATATGTTGTCTAAACCCAGACAATTTTTTTTTTTTTGCAGTACTGGGGATTGAACTCAGGGGCATTCTACCCCTGAGCTACACCCCCAGCCCTATTTTTTATTCTTTATTTTGAAACAGGGTCTCACTAAGTTGCGGAGTACCTCACTAGGTAGCTGAGGCTGACCTTGAACTCAGATCCTCCGATCTCAGCCTCCCAAATGCTGGGATTACAAGCGTGTGCCACCACGCCCGGCTAAACCCAGACAATTTTGAGGGTGAAAGTGGCTGCTGATAATAGTGGAGCTGGAGCAGTAGAGGAAAACCAGAGCGGTATCAGGGATACTGAGATGGTGTGTGTCACCCTCATGGGGATGTTGGAACATCTATTTAAAGACCAAAGCTGTCCTGCAAAGCCAGGACCTCCTGCTGCCACGTGGACTAATATTTGGGGGCTGATATAGGAGGATATTGACAGCAAGGCTGTGACTTCAGAGGACCGAGGTCTGTGATAGGAGCTTGCTCCACGGCCTCTGGGGCTGAGCCACGCCACCTTTAAAATCTTCCCTCTTCTTTCATTCTCTGGTGGCGACATCTAATACTCTATCCCCGAACAGAAATCTAATGGAATTAAATTCGTTCCTAAATCAGCAACAGTTCCCAAATTAGTAACTTCTTTTTTTTTTTCTAGTTTAGAAAGGAGCCAAGGATATAAAAATAATGAGACCGGAGTAGAAGAATCAGTGTTTCTAAGCCTGATTATAGAGAGAAAAACTTGAAATAAAATTCCAGCGAGGACCACTGTCACTTGGTGACATTTATGTCGCTGCACGCTTCTTCATTCATTTGTTGTGTCCCTGTGTGTGGGCTGAGGACCCCGCACCAGGGAGCTTGAGAGACTGTTGAGAGTGACAGCTACTTAAATGTCAGTGACAACCTCGCTGCTTAGTGGGCACTCTTCACAGAAACCTTTCTCAGGATCCAGAGGTGGAGTATGTGAAGATGTGCGGCCAACATCTGTATCTAGAGCATCGTACCCCACACCGACACCTTGCAGAGTACGTACCAGGACACTCCTGCTTTTACCTTGAAAGAGGCTTGCCTGCATCCCTCTGTAGCCCTGCCCCCCGGCCCTGGTGACATGGGCCTGCACAGGCATGGGCAGGCCTCATGGGCAGTGAGGAGTGGACCTGGTGTGGGACTCCCCTGAGTTTGAAACCCTTCTGCTCCATATATGTTCCGAGTAAACTTTGGGCATATCGTTTTACCGCTTTTTGCTTTGGGTTCCAAATTAAAATTGTTGTCATTAAGGCCGACCTCAGGGATTCTCATTTCTGAATGAGCAATACAGTCCCTTGTGACGCTTTATAGAGGTGTTGGCTCCCAGGCTTGCTCTGCCACATGGGAATCTCTGGTGAGTGTAATGGGCATGGACATGTTAAAAAAAATAACAAAACATTTGTACAGATGGTTCTGTGCACTGTCAGGTTAAAGAGCCACAGTTCAACTTCATAAAGAGTGTCAGGACCCAGTGAGGTGGCCTGGTCTTTGTACTTGGCAGATGGTAGCAGTTGTGGATTGGATTGTGTACCCCACAAAGGTTTGCTGGCGGGAGCCAGCCGCGGGATGTGACCTTATGTGGGAATGGGTTTGTGCAAATATAATTAATTGGGATGAGGCTATAACAGCACGGGGTAAGCCCTAATCCAATATGACTAGTGTCTTTATAAGAAGAGGAGAGGACGTACCCAGATACATGCACGGGGAGAAGGCCATGTGACAATGGAGGTCGAGATTGGAGGGATGCAGCTACAAGCCAAAGCATTGCGGGCTATCATCAGAAGCTTACGTGCTTCTCCCTCAGCGCCCTCAGAAGGGCGTTCAACCATGTTGAAACCTTGATTTTGGACTGTTGGCCTCCAGACCTATGAGAAAAATACTTCTTTTTATTGTTGATGTTGTTTTGTTTTGTTTTAGTTTTGTGCAGGGAATTGAATCCAGGCGCATTCTACCTCTGAGCTACCCCCCCCAACCCTTTTTTTTTTTTTTAATTTTGAAACAGGGTCTCCTTAAGTTGTTGAAGCTGACCTTGAACCTGCAATCCTCCTGTCCCAGCCTCCCAAGTACTGGGATGGCAGAGGCATGCGCCACCACACCCAGCTACTTCAGTTGTTTTAAACCACCAGCTTGTGTTGCTTTGTTAGGGAAGCTCTAGGAAGTGTAATCAGCAGCTCTTCTATGAGGTATTACCTTATTTAGCCACACGGACACCTGCATGGTTACACAGGCTCAGATGCACACACACACGGAGAGGCACATCTGAGGCAGTCTCCAGGGTCTAGGTGGGGAGGGGTGTGGTCTCCAGGTAAGTGACAAGATAGGCAGGTAGGTGTCAGCGGCTGAGAGCTGCAGGGAGAGGGCAGGTAGATGCTTAGGTGAGAGCAGGAGCGAGTAGGTTGAGTGAGAGGGAAAAGGGAATTGTCAGACTTCAGAACATTGCTACCAGATATATCTGCTCTATTTTTAAATGTGCTTATGTCACCTTCTTCTTGTGGGCAGGCCAGCAGGCACTCTTTCCTTGGGATTATTGTTTGGTTCGTGCATTTCGCTTTAATCTTCCTGTAGGTAACGTTTGGTGAAAAGGCCCAACCCCACCTGCAATGCCGGCCCTGAATTCTCCGGGGTCCTCCATGGTTGCTTTTGCTGTTCAACAGGTGCAGTTTTATTGAGAAAGCGAGTGAATTGCATTAGGGGAAGCCATGTGGCATGGGGGTCAGGAGAGTGGAGTGCAGGAGAGACATAGATCTAGAGGTGAGGTGAGGTGAGGCGATCCAGATAAAAATCCAAGCTCTGTTCTGCTTCTCTGAGTCTTGAGTTCCTCTATAAAAGAGTGATGAGTAGATAATACCTGTCGGAATTGGTAGAAAGATAAAATTATTTGACAAGTGTTCATGGTCTCCTTCCTTCTTTTTGGTACTGGGGATTGAACCCAGAGGCATTCTGTCTCCAAGCTACACTCCCAGCCCTATTTTTATGTTATGTTATGTTATTATTTTATTTTAAACCAGGGTCTCACTAAGTTGCTGAAGGATTATAGTTGTGCACCACCATGACTGGTGGTGTTCTTCCTCCTTTGGCTTCTGCTTATAGTTCAATATCATTAGGTTGAAGAAGTTAATTAGTCATTGGTAGGACTATGGTTTTACTAAGGCCTTATTTTGGGATAATTCTGTCTAGTCCCAACATTAAGACTCTCATGCCTTCACCTGGCATCTGCTCCTGAGTGTAGCATCCATCTTCTCACTAGGTCATGGGTGAGACAACTGAGTGTGACAAGTCAAAGTCACATGTTCTGGGAAACAGCTCACAGTCTCTGTCTTCTTTTGGCCTTCTGGATTGGAAGCCTTCACAACATCTGGCCACAGGGATGCTGTCTGTGACCTTGGGTTCTTGGAGGAAAATGGAAAGAAGAGTCCAAGGACAATAGCCCTCTGCCCTGTTTGAAGGAAACTTTCATCTTTCTGCTGTTTGAAAATGACAGTACTTGGAGGCTGAGATTGGAGGATCTGGGTTCACGGCCAGCCTCAGCTACTTAGTGAGGCCCTCTGCAACTTAGTGAGATCCTGTTTCAAAATAAAGAATAAAAATTAGGGCTGGGGGTGTAGCTTGGAGGTATAATGTCCCTGGGTTCAATTCCCAGTACTGCAAAAAAAAAAAAAAAAAAAAAAAGACCCAAAATCCAGTTACATCCTGCTTCATCTCAGGAAGATTGGAGCCCTGGGCAGCAGGGTGTTCAAAATGCTGGTTCCTACGCATCTGTGTGTTGCAAGCAAGACGATGAGACTCAGAGGTCAGCATGCATTGCTCGGGACTTTCTGCCCATCTGTGTATTTGAGTCCAGCAGGTATACAACACAGTGCATGAACACTGGTCTCAGAACGTACCGGGATCCGCCTGCAGTATGGTCCTGTTCCGGAGCCTCACATGCCGGTTGTCCACCGTGGCAGATTGATGATCCACACCCCAGATGGCGGCTTGGCTGAGCTGGGTGCAGGCTGTCAGAGGGAACCCCACATATGACAGTCAAGCCCAGGAGGCAAAGCCAGTTTTTTGAGTTGTTTGGGTTCCGGCCCGAAGACAACATATCCAGGGAGTTGCCAAGTCTGCTGTGTGCCGGGGGCCTCGCCCATCATTAGGATGTTGGAGGATCTAATGAAGCAGGATGACTCAGGGAAAGCAGAGCCATCAGCAGTAATAATTTATTCAAAGAATTCTCATGGACAGACTCTGTGCTACTGACTTCCCAGCCAGTGGGTATAAGCAGAGGAGGAGAGTGGGGTTTCACACGTGGAAGAGATATTGCCCTTTGTGCATCTGGCCAGGTGGTTGGACTTCTCCCGGAAATCTTCTGTGTGTACACTTAGAATAGTGCTCCCTCCATAGCAGGCCCTCAGTAAATGTTAGTTGTTAGTATTGCAACTATCAGGATGGCTCAGCAACTTAGTGAGACCCTGTTCCTAAGGAGAGAGTAAAAAGGGCTGGAGGTATAGCTTGGGGGTAGAATGTCCTTGGGTTCAGTCCTCAGTACAACACACACACACACACACACACACACACACACACACACACACACACACACACACCATTAGGTGCAGAATGCTGTCCAGATGTTGAAGGAGAATATGCCACTGTGCCTGCCCCTTTTGTGCAATAGAGAAAGTGCTATGACACTTAGGCTGTGAGGCCCGGGAATCTTTAAGAGTCTGTTATTTCTAGGTGAACTGCATCCATAGTACCATTGTCTCTTTTCATAGCCTGTTTTTTCCCCCAAGTCATGTTCTGGAAAATGCTTAACTCATATATAAAAATAATTCGGGGTGTTATTTGTTAAAAAGGACTTACTGCAATAAGTTCATTAAACACTGAATACTTTTAATATTTAAATAGGTCTTACGAAGCTCAAAGAAGGCTATATACGTATACAGGACTTCCTACTTTTTTACCGAAGGGAGGGGAGGATTGAAGAACACACTATTTTCCTGCCCCGGAACAGCCATCAACATTCCATGGCATCCTAAAATTCAGAGGAAAAGAGAGAGATGCTCACCTATTTCCTTGCAGTTTTTCTAGGACTTATACTCATCTCGGATCCCTAACAACAGCCCTGCTTGTGGGTGATAAAGGGAGGTAAAGGGAGGGGTAGATGCAGAAGCTTGATCACCATTCAGAGCTTCTCCTTCCTTCCTTCCTTCCTTCCTTCCTTCCTTCCTTCCTTCCTTCCTTCCTTCCTTCCTTCTTTCCTTCTTTCCCTCCCTCCCTTCTTTCCTTCCTTCCTTTCTTTTTTCTTGCATCTATGTGCAGTTTTTGCCTTTGTGTTAAACTTTTGCATTGAACCAAAAAATATGTGTCTCTCTTTTTTTTTTATTCTCATGAGTTTGAGCCTTTGAAAATAATTGTCATTTCTTCTGTGATGACAATTTTAGACGAGGCTACATTTGTGAATGTGTATGTGGGTGTGTGTTTGTGTGAAGCCGTTCTGTTGTTTTTTAATGTTACATGGTCCTGTTACTTAATAATAAAGATAATTTGCATCCGACTCAGCATAGAGTTTGCATGTCACCTGGGCAATGCCCAGGTGTGTAGAAATACATTCTTTTCTTCCAGCACTTTCTAGTGCCCAGGACCCAGAGCAGCAGATTTTCAGCAATATTCTTTTTGCTCAGAGATCTCAATCTTGGTGAAGGATTTTTTGCATTAGCAGTTACCCAAAGCTCCTGTGGCCTCTAAAGTTGTCCTTGTCGTGGTTTCTGTAGGAGACTTTTATTGTTGTTGCTCTCTGCCTCATAGACCAGGCAGAAAAGTATTCCAGAAGGAAGTGATTTTTAAATACAAAGAAATGAACAAGCTTGCCTTGATGTCTTCATTTAAAGAAGGATAGGTGCTGATAAAGTGCATGGTCTCTGGAATCAAATGACCTGGCTTTGAGTGCAGGGTCCGAGAGTTCCAGGCTTTGAGATGTATATAGCCCTGGTCATTGCCTTAACCTCTCTAACTTTAATGTCTCATCTGTAAAATGTGAGCAGTAACCTGTTTCTTATAATCATCTTGATAGTAAATGAGACGATGCATAGAGAACACTGAGCAGCATGGCAAATCACCAGCACTCAAAACATATGAGCCACTGTAATCATTCCTTCTTTTAATTTCTCTTTCTGAGCTGGGGCTGGAACTCAGGGCTTTGTGCCTATGTGGCCAGTGCTCTGCTACTGGGCTGCATCCCCAGCCCTAATCATTCCTTCTTGAATGAAAGTGGTTCCATGATGCTGGACCCTAAAAGGCAAGCCAGAGAACTAGGCTTGGGGATTTGGAATCCCCCCACAGTGTCTCTCTCATATTGAGATCCTGGGAGGTGCAGCCACTGGCTCTCCCAAAGGCTGGCCCTTAACTCGGCTCCTTCTCCATTCTTTCCATTTTTTATAGCAAAAATCATTTTCTATCATATTTTTTAAAATGTACCTGTCTATCTCCAACACTATAACTTAACCTCCATTTAGCTTGCAGACATTGTTTGTTTTGTACTCTCTGAATCCCCAACACTGAGAACAATTGCTACATTAAAAAGCTACCCTGTGATAGTTCATGGAAAGAATGAGTTTAATGATGTGATTGTTGAAAGAAGGAGGCACATACACACACAGACAATTGTCACCAGCCAACCCTGCCATTTAGATATTATACTTATAATTCAGGATATTTGAATTTCTGCCTTATTTGGAAGGCTGTTTTTTTTTTGTGTGTGTGTGGTACTGATCATTGAGCCCAGAGGCATTCTACCTTTAAGCTACACCCCTAGTCCTGTTTTTATTTATTTACTTATGTATTTATTTATGCATTTTCCTAGTCCTGTTTTTATTTACTTATGTATTTATTTATATTTTGAAACAGGGTTTCACTAGGTTACTAAGTCTCGCTAAGTTGCCGAGGCTGTCCTTGAACAAGCAACATTCCTGTCCAGCCTCCCAACTACTGGGATTGTAGGCATGCACCACCACACATGGCCTGAAGGCTCTTGAGAGGGAGATTCCACACTCACTACTAGCACCATTACTATAGTGGTTTAAGCCCTGTGAGGTCGGTGCCATGCCCTCGGAAGCCCATTTCATTTGATTCTCAAAGGGCACCTTGACACAGGTGGTCATGGCTGTCATTAGTCCATCCCCTTGAAATCTCATGAGAACAGACCAAATAAAGCCATTGTTTTGAATATCACATTTCTTATTGATCTCATAAGTCTTAATCCCCCTAATTTAGCACTTGCAAGGAAAATAGTAAGTTGTAACTAGCTGTAGGCCTAGGCTCTGCTCTTAGCTGGTCTTCTTTCAGCAAGTCTCTCAATCTCACATTGCCTCTGTTCTCTTAACTATAAAGTTGGTGTATAGAACTCGGACTGGCCAAAGTGGGCTGTATTTATCATGGACATGGTAACCATTGTCTATGGTAATGATGTCCTCATTAAAAAAAAAGATACGGGTAGGTAGGTAGGTGTGTGTGTCAGTGTAAACAACATTATTAGCTGGAGATATAGTGAGGGTGGAATCATGACTGAAATTTGATTTTGGGGGCTAGATCGTCTGGAAGCCCTGTCTTAATTAAGTCAGCAGTAGCTTGGAATGTGGGAAATCTCAATGAAAGGAAAGCCAACTTGCCACAGCTTGACATGGCTTCTGAAGTAGATATAATATTCTGTATGGAAGCAAATGCCCTCTAAATTATAGGTTAGGAATATTTGGCTGTGATTTAAAAATATAATTCTATTTCTACAAGGTAAGCTGATAATAAGAATACATTAGGGTTTGTGATACAAGAGAGATGGTGCACATGGTACCCCCAGACCAGCCAGGATTATGAGGCAAGGTTTGTTTTTTTCTAGTTTATATTAGGCTTCAAATCTCTGCTATGCCCATGATATACTACCTCAAAACCAGAGAGGAAGAGAGGGAGGGGAAAAAGAAAGAAAGAGAGAGAGAGAGAGAGAGAGACAGACAGACAGACAGACAGACAGACAGACAGACAGACACAGAAAGAAACACATTTCCTGCTCACTTGTTTACTTCATGACTTCTGTCATGTGCCCAGCCCATCATATCTATCTGCTTGAAATTTGTAATTACATCTATGTTTATGTCTGTGTATAGGGCTCTAATTGTGGATTTCTATTTATTGGTGCCTGTGTACTTGTAATAATACATCTGTGCACTTTTGCCCACATATTAACACTTCAGCTAACCTGCTGTAGCATGTATGGCAACTTGGATCTGCTAATACAACATACAATTTTGAAGAGAGGGTAAAAATATAACAGGAAACAGCCACACATGCAGCTGGCAAGAGCCAAAGATGTGAAGATTGCATCTGATAAGGTTAAAACTAGCAGCTGGCCAGGGTTGAATAATGTAGGACCTGCTGGCTCTAAAGTTGGGAAGCAAATGTGAGGAAGAAATAAAAGACAAGGAGTCCAAGGGGGCCAAGGAGAAAAAATAGCAGAGAACTACAAATTAGGGGCAACAATCAAGGATAACACTTATGGAAATATAGAATTGGGCAAAATGAGAGCCAGGAAGAGGAAATAGAATTATGGGTTTTGAAGATATATTTGAGTTCATGAGACTAAAATTTCTTTTTAGTGCATCATGCCCGTGATGGAGAAGATAGCAGGTGTGTCTGAGCTGTGCAGCTCTCTAAGGCTGGTGGGTGATGGGACCCCTGAACATCACAATGTCTCTGTGACCATCAATGTGTTAGCATCATTTCACCCAACTTGTGCCAACCCTTAAAAATTCCTCAGGTCATTCACCATACTTCTAATAGAGAACAAGTACAATATGTATTTGTTTCATATCTGCATAACTACCTGAATTTTATGTAGATTTCTAAAAGTCTACATAAAATGCAATAGTCACCCAATGGGGCTCTAAGATGTAGACTTCTAATATTCATGTGGCAACTTTCTATTGAAGCCCATCAAAGAAACCTTGCATGGTCATAAGCCACTTAATGATGGGGTTATCTTCTGAGAAATGCATCATTAGGTGACTTTGTCATCATGCAAACATCATAGAGTACACTTACACAAGCATCATAGTATATAATAGCTTGTTACATACCTGGGGTAAATGGTATATCATGTCATGTGTGCAGAAACTCCATCGTTGACCAAAAGGTTATTATGAAGTACATGATTGTACATCTCACATTTCCTCATTAAAAAAACGAAATCCCCTAAAATAAGTCACTCTTGAACAGTGTGATTTCATGGACATTTTAATATAAGAGTAAACTATTGAGATTACAAACATGCACCTTTTTCTTTTCCCTTCAGAATAATCCTGTTCTGACCATAGCTTTCCCCATTCTAATACAATGCTCAAAGCATGATGGGTTGTCACTCTCTGTAACCAACCATCAACTCTAGCTTTGAGTGGCTTTGAATCAACACGGTTCTAGCTATTTGCTCCTACCAAACTGTTTCTCAGGTGATCTACAATTGGCTGCTTCTCAGAAGGAGGAAAGGTTTTCATGTATTTTTCCAGTTCTTGTATTCAGCTCACAGAGTCCTCTCCTTCCCTTGGCTTTTGCACTGAGTTTTTTTTTTCCTCTCTCTTCAAATGAAGTGTATAAAATATATTGGCTATTGAGGAAATATAACAATTTTGATTTGTGTCTAAATAATGCCTGTGTCTAAATAATTCCTCCTTTTTGCCTGTGTCTCAGGGAGCCTCAGAGCTGACCCTTCCGTGCATGAGCTCAGGTGGGGTCCTGGCTCAGCTTGGAGATTTACCTGCCTATCAGAGGTGACTTAGGAGAAGTGTCTCTAGGAACACAAACACTTCACCTGCAGGGTACTTCAGAGGATGTGTTTCTTAGAACAGAACAAAACAACTGTTGGAAGAGCATATTAAATGGCTTTTATTACAGTACTCAGAGGCAATTCCAGCCATAACCCAGTAGGAGGCTGTCATATGTATAGCTGGGCAGGGAAAAGCCTGCCACAAAAGTATGAGATGGAAACTATCCTTGGATACTGATTATTCTACTGAAAGACATAAAGCCAAGTGTGAGAAATTCGTGTTGACCTTGACAGAGGCCTGTGTCTAACTGGAAAGTGTGTGTGTGTGTGTGTGTGTGTGTGTGTGTGTGTGTGTGTGTGTGTTCTCGGTCATGGCTATAGTTTGTATTTGAAATGTCCTCCCAAAATCCATGTATTACAGGCTCTGTCCCCAGATGTTTTGGTCAACATTCTCACTTACATCATCTAAAATGACTGACCACACAACTAAAGGAAGGAAGATTTATTTACTCATAGTGTTTTGGAGATTTCGGGTTCAGTCTATGTGAGGCCTGGAGTCTGGATCACGGGGCATGATGGCAGGAGAGATGGGGGGGGGAGAAAGGGAAAGAGAGAGAGAGAGAGAGAGAGAGAGAGAGAGAGAGAGAGAGAGAGATTGAGATTGCGAGCGTGTAGACGGGCTCTACACTCTTATACCGTGGAGCCCAATAGCAAGAGAGCAGTCAAACAAGGGGACTCAAGACACAAGCAGTTCCCAAGGCCACACCCCAGGGGCCCGCCTTCTCTAGCTACACCCACTGCCTAGGTTACTTCCCGGTAAACCCATCAGAATGGATTTACACACTGAGATTACAACCCTCATGACTTAATTACATCAACTCTGAACATTAATATAGGGAACATTCTAGACCTACCCCTAACACCAGCCCAGGGCACGCTTGGAAGCAGTGGAACCTTTAGGAGTTGGGGCCTGGTGGGAGGACGTTAAGTCATTAAGGGAAAGTCCCTCAAAGGGGTGTTTTTACGCCAGTCCCTTCCTGCCTTCTCTTTGTGCTTCCTGGCTTCCATGAGGTAAAGAGACTACTCCACCATGCACGCCCGCCATGATCTATGTTGCCCCTATCGCCCAAAGCCACAGGGCCAAGGGACCATGGACTGAAACCTCTGAGACTGTGAGCTAAAGTAAACCTTTTCCCTTATTAAGTTAATTTTGTCAAGTATTTTGTCACAGCAATGGAAAGCTGACTAACACAGTTACTGTTGTATCTCCGCCTTTCTTTTCTGTTCTACTCTTAACACTCAAGTTCAGGCCCTAGACACCTACTATGTGAAATATCACTGTAGATTTTTGTGACTTAATTTCTTTCAGAGACAAAGCAGTGTCTTGGCATAGCCTGTGAGACCCTATATGATCTGCTTGATTTCTATGTGGCCTAGTGTACTCCACTCCTAACACCTGCCCCTAACATCCCTGCATCCTCCTGCCTCTGGGTTTTGCACTTGCCCTTCCCTTTGCCTGGGACACTTCCTCCAATTATCGGAGTAGTGAACTTTCCCGCTTCCTTTGGGAGTTTGCCAGAATGTATCTTTTCAGTGAATCCTTTCCTGGACAAACTTTCTCTACTCCTGATTTTTCCCATCTCCCTTTCTCTCTTTATTTTTCCCTTCAGCACTGAGTTTAGTCACCATGCTATTTATTATACTTACTTATTTTTTTGGATGTGGTGCTGGGGATTGAACCCAGGAGCAATCTACCTCTGAGCTACATACAACCCCAGCCCATATTTTATTTTGAAACAAGCTCTCACTAAGTTGCTGAGGGCTTTGCAAAGTTGCCAAGGCTGTCCTCCAACCTGCTATCTTCCTGTCTCACCTTCCCCAGTACCGGGCTTACCTGTTTTATTATCTGTCTCCCTCAGGAGAGTGTATTCTCTGTGAGATTAAAAAAATAGCCGGGCGTGGTGGTGCACGCTCGTAATCCCAGCATTCGGGAGGCTGAGACCGCAGGATCCGGGTTCGCGGCCAGCCTCAGCTACCTAGTGAGACACTCTGCAACTTAGTGAGACTCGGTTTCAAAATAAAGAATAAAAACTAGGGCTGGGGGTGTAGCTCGGAGGTAGAATGCCCCTGAGTTCAATCCCCAGTACCGCAAAAAAAAAAATATTGTTGTTCACTGCCATGATGCGGATGCTTGGGACTGTGCCTGTCACTTAGCAGGTGCTCTGTATTTATCGGTCAACTGAATTAATAAATTACCCATCATACTGTCTCTCATTTTATTCCTTCTGCTTTGAAATAGTGCTGTCTATTGCTACCAGATTACATGACTGTTTGTGGCTATGTTAGTTTCAAAATCTCCATTGGTCTCTTACTACCTGTTTTGTTAAAATTTGTATTTTCAACTCAGGTTTAGGGCCTTTAGCAACCCTATCCCAGTCTATATTAGAGCCTCGTCTGCCATCTGCCTTACCTGGCCAGGATCTTCTTTTGGGGTGGGTGACTGCCTCACTGGCCCCCATCCAAGCTATTTCTCCCCATCACTACGATGTCACTCAAATAAACTTTCCAAGCTTTAACAACCCTGCAGACACCCGTGGCACCCTCATGAGCAGCACTAGCACAGAGTTTCTGGTCTGCACTAAAAACACTTGATGAGCAGTCACAGAAATGGCCATTCAGCTCCAGAGAAGCCTCTGCCATCTCCCTGTGTTGTCTGTAGTCTTCCGTTCCTCACACGCTTCTGGCGCCTCGTCACTATCTCTTTCAGACTTGCCCATTTTGAGAGCATTTGTGCCCTCTGGAGGATTTTTGTCTTTATTTCCAAAAACATCACTTTTCCAGCCTGGGCTATCTGCAAGCTCTTGCCCCTTTCTTTCCTCCTCCTCCTCCTCCTCCTCCTCCTCCTCCTCCTCCTCCTCCTCTTCTTCTTCTTCTTCTTCTTCTTCTTCTTTTTGTGGTACTGGGGATTGAACCCAGAGGCATTCTACCTTTGAGCTACATACCCAGCCTGATTTTTTATTCTTTATTTGGAAACAGGTCTCACTAAGTTGTGGAGGGTCTCACTAAGTAGCTGAGGCTGGCCTTGAACCTGCGATCCTCTTGTCTCAGCCTCCCAAGTACTGGGATTACAAGAGTGCACCACCACACCCGGCTCTCTTCTTCTTTCAGAATACCTTGCCAGGCAGTGTTCTTGGTGTTGGATTCTGGCAACGTGGGGGAGACACAACAGATTGTCCATCTTCCTGTAACTCCATGATCTTTAACGCTTGGGCCTCTTGGGGAAGTGTTCTGCTTTGCCAGTTCTCCTGCAGCTCCGCAGAACCCAGCTCCTGTGGCTTCTTCATGAAGCCGGGGTACCCACTCTACACCTCTGTGGACACCCACTGCACCTGTCCCCCCAGCCAAGTGCACACGGTCACACCTCCACACTCAACCACCAAGTCTCATGTCCTGTGACTCATGCAAAGGGACGCCGGTGAGCCCACAGCTCCGTGGCCCCAGGCAGCGAGCCAGAGCCAGTGCTGGTTCCTTTTAGAGGCACCAGTGACTAGTACATGATGAGTCTCTGGCTCTTCCTCCTGCTGGACTGTCTTCCTTTTTATTTATTTTTTCCCAAATGTATACATGTTTCATGACTATAGTCAAGAGTTTTCTTTCTCCTGTAGGGTCTTCTTACTGACTCAGCCTCTGACATCTTGCCCTCCTCCACGTGATAGCTTTTGTTGTCTGAGCTTATTCTTTAGCATTCGGCCATGCGCAGCTCTCTCCTGTTAAGTAACCTTTTCCCTCAAGTCTCTCTTGTCTCAAGTGGCTTTCTGGCTTCTCCCAGGACAGAAGCTTCCTCCTCCTCTGCGTATCCCACACATTGCCTCATACACAGAGGGACGGTTGGAATGCTCTCTTGACTGAATTTCCATAAGTATGTTTTGGAAAAATCAACTGTTAATAGACTGTTGCAGCCACATGAGAAATTCACTTAGAATGCACGAATTAAAAAAAAAAAAAAAGAAATTCACTTAGGTCGCATAGTCAGATCATCATGCTTCCAGACGACTGCCTGGCACACAGTCAGGTGTACCCGTTTATCGTGGAGCATGGAATGAGTATTTTGGTGTTGCTTATTTACAAGAACCCCCAGCCCACCTCCCACTTGTTCCTGACACTTTTTCTTTCATGATGCTACGATACTTTTAGCATCATTTATTTTCTAGGGTGTGGATGGTGGAGACTGTCTCAGAGGGACTGAGCGCTCACCAGGCCCTGTCTGTCCAGGGGACACTTTGCATGAACACAGGAGGTTTGACAAATGATGGCCTCCTCTCTGCTCTGGGACAACACTACTCAGGCCAATACTTGCGATCCTTGACCGTGGCACCAGCCTCCTGCAATCAGGTCTCTAAAGAGACCTCTGACCTCCACTTGGGTCACAGACTCCTCTAGACATGTTCATTTTTTGGTCCTTGGTCCAAGATCATGAGATCCCGTTGTCATGGGCAGACTTAGTGATATCCCGAGGGTCTCTGTGCAGGAGGAGCTGGACCTTCAGCTGTCCACCTGCCTGGCTCGTCCCAATCCTTCTGTGTTCTCCTGGGGGAAAAGAGGAGGCGACATCAGCGACAACAGGTCCTGAAATCATACTAATGGAACTCGCAGATAATGTCATTCTTCATTTTTCCTAATACCAATTTAAAGATTGCATGCCAGCCTCCCCGGAGAAGGAGGACTTGCCAAGTCGGCCTTGTCATTTCTTCTAATGAGGCTTTAAATAAATCAAAGAACTCTTGTTTTCATTTACCTTGGATTATCCAGCAACAATGTTCTTGTTTACGTTGCCCAGAGAGGCAATCCTCTCCCAAAGGACATTGAATTCCTGACATTCTAAAAGCCTGGGACGGTCCTTCCCCTGCAGTGTACTAATTATGCCTCAGCCCTACCCTTAGAGAGCCAAAGTGGACCAGTGTTGCCTGGCCTGCAGGACCCCTCGTCCATCCCAACCTCCACCAGAGTGCTGCTGCAGCCACAGCTGGTGGTATAAAGGGACAGCGAGGCATGCTCCTTGTCACACTTGCTGTTTACCCTTTGCATAATCCCCAGGTCTCCTTCAATTTCTGTGCATGAATCTTCTGATTCAGGAAGGCCAAAGGGCTGGGCAATCCCTGGGGAGAGGACAACTGGGAGGCAGCCGATGGAAGCCCATCCAGCCAGTCTCCTCGTTCTCCATCTTTTCTGAGATTTTCACCACCTGGGCCCCAGCTGACCCTTCCCCACAGGGCCTCCTCCCACTCCTGCTGGTTTCTGCTGAAGCATCTTCCCCTGGCCCATCTCGCTCACCCTCTGTGGCTTCTTGCTTGCAGGGTTCAGGGGAAGCAGCAGTTCCCTGCATTAGGTTTCGGGGCCCCACTCTGGGAACTCTGGAGTGAGATGTTATGAGGGCAAACTTAGTTCGGGTGTTTTGGAGGCCAGCAGCAGGCTTTCCTGAGCGGGAGGAACCAAGATGGGCGTGCCCTGCAGGCCCTTTTCTTGCCGTCCTTGACCACTTCTGATCTCTGGTGCTCATACCTGGGGATGGGTCAGGAAAGGGGGCTTCTTAAGACTACCAAGGGAGATGTGTGGTCAGCCAGCACAGTGACTTGCTGCATCCTTAGAAGAAAGGCTTCCTGTATCCTCTTTGGGAAAGAGGCAGTAAGAAAATGCCAATCCTTTCGTAAATCACAGGCTTATGTCGTGAGGTTGCCTATGTTCATTCCTAAAGTATTCATCTTCTTCCTCTCCCTTCAGCTTCTCCCTCCCTCTTCCTCTTCTCCTCCTCCCCTCTTTTCCTTTCAACTTTATTTTTATCTTCTTCCTTCTTTCCTTCCTTCCCTTCCTTTCCTCTACACTCTTTCTTCCCTTCTCTTTCTATAAAACCCTATTAACTACCACTAGATATTTATTATAACTTATCAGAAATCACATTCCATAGCCGGGCGTGGTGGCGCATGCTTGTAATCCCAGCATTTGGGAGGTTGAGACTGGAGGATCCGGGTTCGAGGCCAGCCTCAGCTACCTAGTGAGGCACTCTGCAACTTAGTGAGAACTGGTTTCAAAATAAAGAATAAAAAATAAGGCTGGGGGTACAGCTCAAAGGTAGAATGTCCCTGAGGTCAATCCCCAGTACCACAAAAAAAAAAAAAAAGAAATCACATCCCATGCTCACAGGAAGAAAAATAGCTTTTTCTCTATGTTTGCTTCTCTATGTAGGTCAGGAACTTACAACCAGGGGATGTAGTTGGGTGGGATAGGATTAAACACTGAACCCTTTACCTGACAATTATATACTGTCTACCACCTCTTGCCTCTGATCCTTCTATCCTTGGAGCCCCACCCCTAACTCCAGCGGCCCACAGCTGTGGCAGTTTCACTACTGTGCTTGATAGGAGCTGAAGTTTGATGAGGATGTGCCCACAGTGCCTACCGCATGGGAAATGATGTGGGGCTGGGACACAATGTAAGTGTGTTTTCTCTTGAAGCTACAGTGTGCTGGCTAGATTATACCCACCATCCTGAAGCATAGGTATCATCACGTTACTATTTCTATTGCTATTACTATTGCTCTTTGCCAGACTGGGGATCAAACTTAGGGCCTTGAGCGTGTAAGGCAAGGGTTCTTCCACTGAGCCACACCCCTCCCTTATCGCTTAATTAATTAATTCCTGATCTTGTTTTTATTAGATCAAAGGGAGATCTGAGGGCATGATCTATATGTCCTTTATTGTCTTAGTTTCTGCAAATGTGCCCTCCCCCACACTTACAGATTGATGAGTTTCTTTTGAAGACCAATTGATAAAAAGCAAAGAACCCTTATAAACCCAAATGACCTTTAAGTTCATTGATGAAGCAAATGATTTTATAATTTTGTTTAATTTATTTATTTTTGGTGGTACTAGGAATTGAACTCAGAGGCATTCTACCACTGAGCTACACCCCTAGCCCTATTTTTTATTCTTTATTTTGAAACAGGGTCTCACTAAGTTATGGAGGGCCTCACTAAATAGCTGAGGCTGGCAGTGAACCTGCCTGAAATCCTCCTGTCTCAGCTTCCCAAGTACTGGGTTTACAAATGTGCGCCACCACACCTGGCTTAATTTTAATTTTTTTAACCTATTTTAGTGTACTAGATACTCTGTTTCTTTTTTAAATTGTGTTTTTGTGCTAGGTTCTATAACACCGGTCATTCCCAATTAAAGAATGACAACTGATCATTTGTTCATGATTTATCACCTTTCATAGTGAAGGAAACACTGGCTTACATAAGAGCTATTTGAGAAAAAGGGAATGTTTGTAGTATTTAGAATGTCTAGATTCCTCTCCATACTTCAAGTCGCATTGCCTGTGTTCAGCTAAAATCTTCAAAGTAAAAATTGAAATATGACCAGGCACAGGATTCTATATATCTTGAGCAGTTTCTGCCCAGAAGCTTATCATCTGGCTGCTTCAAATAGCTTTAATCAATCTGAACATAAACTAAACCAAGATGTCCACAGTTAAGACTGGGACCACTGAAACAATTATCAGCTGAGGAAGCATGGCCCATGATCTTTGATACCATGGAAAAGGACCTTGGGCCTTCACTCCAAACTTATTCACTCAGTTTAGTGTGTGAGTATTAACCCTAATTATCTTATTTTTCTGACCACGGGCTGTTTAGAAGCTGTCATTTAGGAAGTCGTGGGCAACAAAGACAGGAACAATGATTTGAAAGGGGCTTTCCTCAGATAGTAAGAGAAAAATTCCTGGTCTTTGTAATACAATGTAATGTTTGTGCAGAAAAAAATCAGATTATGGTTGACATATTACATACAGAAGTATGTAATAATATATTTTAAGAGAGTCTTTTAATATTTAAGATTATTTAACTAAAATTAGTTTAATCCCTTACAGCACTTTGCCTCATGTTTTTGTCCATAGAACATTGAACTTAAATTATTTCTGCTAGTGTATTTACCTGCCGTCCCAGAAAGCTAATAGATAACATATCTTTACCTAGTGGCTCCCAAACTCTCTAGCCCAGATCCCTGTTCAACAGAGATTTTGACTTAGAATCCTGATATGGCAAACGAAGAAAGGCAGAGGTGTTCTGGCTTTAATGAGTGCACAGGTTTTCTGAGCCTGGTCAGTGCTCCTGTCCATCCTCCTCGGTGTATTCTAAGAACCTCCAGCATCTCTGGAGCTCCACAGGGCACTCAATGCAGACCACAATGACAGGCACCACACTAGACCCAGGTGGGAGTTATCAGTAAGGAGGGATGCTTTTCAGGCATTCTTAAGTCATACTCCCTAAGTAACTGCCCACCTTAAGTCATCTTACTTTGCTTATGTGCAACTTAATCTCCTTGGGGTGTTGTGGGTGGCAAGGAGCTGACTAGAACTGACTCTACTTCCCTTAGCATCTCTGTAACTCTGATTGGCAACATAACTCGAAATCCCTGAGCATATCTTGGCGGTGGTGCTAGAGCAATGATTCAACCAGGACATCCACAGGAAACGGGACAGCAACAGACATTTGATTACCGGCATACCACTTATGGAAATTTGCAAAGTAGGATTTTATTGCTGCTGCTGCTGCTTATATTACTACCATGACTACTTCATGTTCTTCTCGTTCTAGTTATGTGTGTTCCTCCTCTTCTTCTGTCTCTCCTATCCCTTTGCCTCCTACTTCTCTTCTTAGTAGTAGAACAAGGCACTTTCCCCTTGTGTCTCTAGAGCCTTTAGTTTCCTGTGTTCTTTGCCATTCCAAAAAATCATTTGATTGCCAAACTTAGTATTCCAGCACATGTTCCCCCCTAAGGAAGAGGAAAGCCAAAAATAATCAATGTGTCCGCAAGTATAGTCAATAAAACTCAATGGATATATTACAGAAGTTTCATTGCCGCAGTGGTAACAATATTTTAGGTATTTTGTTGGAAGCCAGCTACATGGTTATCATTGCCATCTTTAGGGGCGGATGCCCCGTTTTGAATGACTAGAGCCATCAGGGAACTGGCGACAGTTTCTTTCCCGGTGCCATTCTCCTAAGCTGGCTATTTGCAGTCCCTTCAATCTCCTTTGACAGCAGCAATATTGTGTCCCCCTGCCCACCTACCTGCCACAGTTGGCTCAAAAATAATACCTTGGACTGGGCATGGTGGCACATGCTTGTAATCCCAGTACTTGGGAGGCTGAGATAGCAGGATTGCTAGTTCGAGGACAGCGTTAGCAACATAGTGAGGTTCTCAGTAACCTAGCAAGACCCTGTTTCCAAACAACAAAAAAGGGTGTGCATGGGAGGTATAGATCGGAGGTAGAATGCCCCAGAGTTCAATCTCCAGTAAAACACAACACACACACACACACACACACACACACACACACACACACACACACACACACACCTTGGCAGGGGAAGCCATTCATCTGAAGATGCAGGTTGCCATCAGTCTATACCACTATCCCAGCACCTTCCAAAAGGCTAGAGGCTCACAGCCTTTCACAGTTGGGTGCTTCAATAGACAGTTAGATTGGTGTTGTTATAGTAATTTCTTTCAGGGCTCAAATACAAAATTATCCTCGCCGATCTTCCTTCCGGTCCATCCTTGTAGACAGGTCTGAACATTCCTAGCTTTAATGCTAACTGGCAGTAATGAAATCTAGAGTCCACTGGCCATCTTTTTCTCTGCAGCATGCTTTTTATTGTTAGAGAAAAGATAAGCCTTGGAAAGCTTTCTATTGTAAATTTAAACAGGTATCAAATGTCAGAGACCAAGTTGTACAGCGCTTAGAAGCCAGACAGTCTGGCTCCGCTGTGCCCTAAATAGATGGCCTTGGGCAGGTCCCTGACTGTGCCTCGGTTTCCTCATCTGTAAACTGGGGTTAAGGAATAGAAACTACTGTATGGGGTGGTGAAGATTAAGTGAATAGCCATTTTTGAAGTGCTTACAAGGAGGACGCACAGTAAGCACTGTATTCCTATTACCTGCTCTTACTTCGTTGTTATTGTTATTATTGTTTCCTGGGTGTAAAAGATAGAATTTTGCTCTCCCCTGTACGTAAGGGCAGGAGTCCAAGTAGCTTAGAGTCGATTTGTGCCTTGACTAGCAGCCTAAAGTGAGCAGCCCCTTGAAGGGTAGACTCTCCAGCAATAGGGAAAGAATTCTTGATTTGGACAGAGAACTAAGTAAGGCTGTTGGCTCCGTCCCTTAAGTGCTCAGGTGAAAATGTAAAAAATGTAAAAAAAAAAAAAACGAAAACCAGGATAAATAGTGCCTGCATTGTTAGCTTATAAAAATACTATAACAGAATAATGAGCCTGGTTTTTATCATCTGCTCAATATGATTTATTATTATTATTATTATTGCTATTGTTATTTATCATTATTGTTATTATGAGAGACAATCTAGGCCACCATGAGTTGTGGGCATCATGTGGATTTGGAGCTAACTGGTGAGACAGACTTTGATGAAGTTTCTCATCTTATTTAATCTTTGAAATTTTTAATTTGCTTAGTAAAGTAAAAATGCAACATTTGTTTTATTTTTTATATTCTCTTTAAGACTGGGGAAATCTTCCGAACAGACCGTTAACATTTCTTTCCTGTATTTTGAATTGAATGTTGTAGAAATCTGCTCTCAGGAGGAAGTGCGCGGTCTGTAAGATTGTGGTCCACACTGCCTGCATTGAGCAGCTAGAAAAGGTAAGAGAGCGCCACCTGCTGCCCCTTTTCTTCTTTGCAAGTGTTAATTTCTATTTCCAGCTTTTGAACACAATGCTCTTTAAAAAAAAGAAACAACTGAAGTTCAACACAATTACCAGATTAATAAAGAAAAGGTCATGTTTAAGCATCATTCAGCCTGTTGTTTGGAGAAGTTTGATTTGATATAACTTTATGTTAGGAAAAAATGATAAAAATAGAGGGGAAAGGCATTCATTCTATATATTGTTTCTTCTTTCACCAGATTATTTCCCTTAAAATAAATTCCATGAGCTCCTTAGGATTGTGGTTTACATAACTTTCTCTTTGTGAGCTCCGGGCTGCGAGGGAGAGAGTGGTTCCTGAAGCCAGCACTGTCTCTGCTTTGGGCTTCTTGGTCAGAGCTTTGACTTGTGCAGCATAAACGTGTAGCTGGGGCTGGAAGTGACATACCAGGGGTGCCTTGCCTCCAGAAGACGTGGGTTGTGCAGGTCCATTCAGTAGTCATTTGGGGGCAGTGTGAGGCACCAATAGTGAGTTAGCTGCTGTTCCCTTTCACATCCCTCCCCTCTCCATTTTTGTGGGTGGTTCTCTGTGTATGATTTATCTTCTTGAGCTGCTACATTTCAAGGACAGTATAAGTGCATTGATATAGTTTAGTTCCACATAACAGTCATTTAGTTTCACTCACCAGTTGCTGTCAATCAATATCTCGTGTCAATGGTGATTAACATTTTATCTTAATATTTTCTTTCCCATCTGAACCCCACTTACTCATCCACTTCATTCCTACACTCTTTTCACTTACTCCAGTAGCTAAAGATGATGTGAAAGAACCAACCAGGAGGCCTCTCCATCTAAAATAAAGGCTTTGATGAGTCCTTTTATGAAAAATAATTATGTCACTTGAATAATACTTACAATATTTAAATTTTCAGTAGTTTATATTTTCTACTGTTAAAATCTGAAACCTAGCTGGATGGTTTCAGCTGTCATGTAGTTTTCCTTTGGCTATTATTTTAGTTTCCCAAATTTCTAGTTTAAGAGCATTATTGTTCAAATCCTAATATCATGTACAGAGAAGAGGAGGGACTGGGGAGAGAGCTGGGGGAAGCTCACCAAGTACTGTGTGCAGGTCAGTCCCTATTGCTCCGAACTTCATTATGATGGGAGATTACAGTGCACCAGTACGAGTATATTAAAAATAAAAATAAGGATTGAAAACAACAACAATAAAAAAACTGATTTAATCAGTGAGGATAAAGGGATGTATGTTGGATGTATAAAATACTTGACATCTTTGTGGATTATCTAATATGATTTCAAAAGACTAAGAATAGTTCTAAACTTTGTTCCTTATTCTTTAGGGATTTTTATTTTTAGCCTCAATATCTATTATTATTAGGTGGTTTTTTTTAGGTAATGCAATCAAGTCTGATGCTTATCCTGAATATAATATGCTCTTCTTTTTAAATGGCAGATTAATTTCAGATGTAAACCAACATTTCGGGAAGGAGGCTCCAGATCACCAAGAGAAGTGAGTATTGCCAGGCTCTATCTTAGATTCCACCTTGGATCCCATTGATTCAAGGGACTCATAGATATTCACCCAGGCTTGGAAAATAAATTCTATCTCTCTTCATTCCACACCAGTTTCTTGTTAATCCATCAATAAATACAATTAATAAAGTCTCCAGGTCTCTTTAACATGAGCACACTGCATTACTCTGCTCATGGGATGTATCAGGAAGTTGAGGTCCTATGGAATGAACCAGAGAGTAGGGGGGGAAGGTGGTGTATAATTGAAAGGGTAAGAAAGAAATAGATGTCATTGCATTTGGGTCGATTTTGATTCCATTTTCTCAATTTTGAGTGAGGGTATAAGCTCTGTAGGGGGCAGCACAGTTACTGGTTATTCATATGAATGCTGGAGTTGGGCTGTCAGCTTTCAAGGCCAGCCTTGGTGCTGTATGACCTTGGGCATCTCACCTAATCTCTCTCAATCACAGTATTTCCATCTGTTAAGTCAGTAAATTCATCAATCATAAGTCAAAATTACATTTCGTATTCAGTTCCTGACCTCACAGTCTGACTGTGAAGATGAACAGCCAGGTAGGAAACTGTAATGAAGAAAAGTAGCTGCATTTTGGTGATTGGCAGAGGGCTGATGGGACCAGATGGCAGGTAGACATATTTGTTCAACTTTCGTGTAGAGGAGACACCAAGCACAGTGCAGGGAAAAATTGAAGAAGACAGGAGTTTTCTCATCCCTGAACAGTTTAGCTCCAGGCCCCAAATTGCCTTCCCTACTCAGCAAAATGAAATCCTACCATCCTAGAACCCATACTCTTTAGGATCTAGTTTAGCATGCCAGGTGTTACTCACTATGTCGCAAACATTATCATCTTATATGGTACTCTTCTGAACAGAAAGTCTAGTAAATAAGAATTTTTGGATAGTGTACTTTCTCCACTTCATCTACATTCCCACTGAGAGGAGTTTCAGTTCCACTTGCAGGTTTATCCCTTGGAAACCTTCCCAGCTAGTCTACTCCTCAAATGAGCTCTGTGTAGTCATGAATAGGAGGAAGGGGAATGGGGGCCAAATAAACAACTTCCTAGAAGAGCTAGGCACTAAACTGTGACCTTAAGGGGTTATCTAACTGAAGGTGGAGAGTGGTATCTCAGTCAGCATCCTCCTTGCTGTAATCCAAAGCAACTGACCATACAAGGTAGAGGAAAGAAAGTGTATTTGTTCACAGTTCTTGGAGATTTCAGAGTTTCAGTCCATTTCAGGCTGAGTTTGCAGAGCTCAAGACATGGCAACAGGAAGCAGAGAAAGGGAGAGAGCAAGGCTCTGCCCTCATGTTATTGAGGCCAGAAGCAAGAGGGTGCACAAGGGGAGTAGGGGCTGTATATAATCTCCAAGGCCACACCCAGGGGTGTGGTCAACCACGCCCTACCTCCAACATGGCTGCCTACTGTCCATGAGGTCTCAGGGGACATTCTACATCTAAACCATTGCAGGTGCTTAGGAAGTGAAAGAGAGAGCCTTTTAAACAGAAATCACACACCATAAATGTACAAATAGAGACACTAGTGAGTAAGATGTGACCTATGAGATCAGCAAGAGCTAGACCATGAAGGTTTTTGGAAGCTGTAGTGTCATTTGAGTGGTTCATCTTCAGGAGAGTTGGGGAGCATTAAACAAGTTTAAACAGAATATATTATGCCAGCTGCAGTGTAGAGAGAATAACATGTAGTTCAGGAGCAGTACCATTGGTGGCATGGAAAATTTCAAGAAGCTCTGTTGGTTATTTAAACAAGAAATAATGGTGAACTGAACGAAAAATAATATTGGTGATAGATATGAATTTGAAGGAAACAAAATTTCCAGGGTGTGGTAATTGATTGGATTTGGGACATGAATGAAGGGGTCTCAGAATAAGCTAAGCTTCTGCCCTGGAAAATTGATTAGATGTTGGGAAAAGAGATGACTTGAAAATGGCATGGAGAGGTGATGAGTTTGGTAGCAGAACAATCCGATTTGAGATGTTGTTAGAGTCCCTGATTGGAGATGCCCAATAGAAATGTTTGAGTTTGGAGCTTATAAGGAAGAATGTGCTGGAGGTAAGATTTATGAGTTGTCAGTGTATATAGACAGTAATAAAAGTTATGAGAATAGATGAATTTGTAGAGTAGGGATAGAAGATGTCTGTATACAGAGAAGATCACACACATTTTAAAGACAGTTAAAGAAAAAAGATATTGTGTAGGCCAGGCACAGTGGTAACATGACTGGAGTCCTAGTTACTTGGGAGACTAAGGCAGGAGGATCCCTTAAGTCCAAGAGTTTGAGGCCAGTATGTGAGACCCTGTCTCAGAAGCAAATGGTGCTGTGAAAAAGAGTCATCTTACTGTTGTGGATGAGTACAAGAGGACTGAAAGAAAAATATGGCAAGAAAAAAAGATTGGAGTAGGCTGTTGTGGAGAGAAGAAAGCATAGTTATACATTAGTTGTCTTCTCAGATATTGTCTGTCCTTGTCCAGTGTGGCAGCAGGAGGTAATGAAAGTGTGAGAAAACAGATAGCATTGTGGGTTCCCCAAGCAGCCTTCCCATGGTGCACTGTGGTGTTAGCCAGATGATCACCCAGTGATGGCTCAAATGGATTTGATGTTTTACTTAGAAAAACAGAATAACTTTGTGTTATGATAGAGTTTATGGATTTCCAACCAAGAGATCCGTATGTCTACTTTTAACTCCCTACCCTTCAATCTGTCTCTTTCTTTGTGGATGGATAGATAATTGCAATTGTATGTACAGTTTTTCTAATGTAAGTTTTGTTTTGTTTTCATTCGCTGTATTGCTTCTCTTTTCTGAAACTTAGACCCTTCAGAAGGGTTTTGGACACCTTCTCTTGTCTTCTTATCAAGGACTTGATATGCTGTTTTCCTACATTTTCAACCATCCTACCTCCTGTCATATCTAGCTCATTTCCATAAGCATAAGCATACACTAATAGTTTCTATCTTAAAAATACAAACAAAAGTATTCCTTAACTACCAACTGTGTCTTAACTGCTGCTCTGATTCTCAGTTTGTATTCTCTGCCAAGCTTGCAAAAAGTGTATCCATATAAATTATTTTTAGTACGCCATACTCTAGTCATTTTAGCCTGTTCTGATCCAGTTCTTACCCTATCCATTTACTGAAATTGCTTTGCTTGATGCTGCCAATGAGCTCCCTCAGGCCAAATCCACTAAATACATTTTGCTCTTTTTTTTTTCCTTATTCGGTCTCAGAAAACTCAAAATATCAAAGTTCCATTTTGAATATTTTTATTAAAAACATTGAATTTTGAATATTTTGAAATTTTGAATATTTTTATTCAAAGGTATTCAAAATATCAAGATCCCCTTTTTCTGATAGTGCTCTCCTCTCTTGCCTTCTGCATCACTCTTTCTTCATCTCTCTCCTCATTGATGGTCCTTCCTACTCTCTTTCATTGCTCACTTTCCTGCCCTCTGCATATCCCTCTGGGCTTCGTAGTCATCTGTGTTCTCCTGTCTCCACCTACTCTTATTAGAAGAGCTGATGACTCCTGACTTTACATTTCCAGTCTATGCTTGTTGGTGTTCCATTCGATATGCCCATTGAATATTTTGCAGTCATCTCAAATATAATGCATAAAAAACAAAATTCTACTTACATCACTAGAAAAACTATTGTTTCAATGTTTTGCACCTCAGAAGGAGAGCTCCTACTTGGGAAAACTGGGGAGGGTCATACTGATTCCTGCTCTCATGTGCGCTTCACCTCTAATTCATTTGCACTCCTATCAGTTTTAGTCACAAAGGCATTTCCCATTCATCCATTTATCTCCATTTCTGTTGACAGCAGCTGAGATTAAAGTACTATGATTTCTCACCCTTGACCACTGTCATTGCTTCTCCATGATTTTTTTTTTTCAGTTTCTTCCTCCAGTCTACTCAAGATTAAGAGATGGATCTGTTAAAATGTAAACTAGAATATGCAATTTTCCAGCTTAAAACTCTCTCATTGTTTACACAGAGTGTAGGGCAATATCAAACTCTTTTTCCTGACATAAAAAATCTGCATCGTCAGGCTCATGCCTACTTCTCCAGTCCTATTCAGCTGCCACAGGAACTGGCTCTCAGTTTCTGAGGGATATCGTAAGATATTCCCTACCTTTGAACACCTGGATATTTTATTGCTGTATTGGAAATTTCCTTGCACAACTAGCTGCTTCCTATAGTGAAGCTTCAGCTTCCATATCATCCTCTCAGATGTCAGGACAGAAGCTTCTTTTGAACAGTTATGGAAGCTTGGGAGTCCAAGGTCAAGGAGCCAGCATGGTCCAGTTCTGATGAGGTCACATTTCCAGGTTGCAGGCTGCCACCTTCTTTTTGTATGCTCACATGGAGTTTGTGGCAAGGCATTTCTCTGGAGTCCCCTTTATAAGGCACTGATCCCATTCATGAGGGATTCACTGTTATTATCTAGTTAGTTCCCAAAGGTCCAACCTCCTAATACCATCACATTGTGGTTTACTATTTCAACATATGGAGATGGGGGGGATCTGAAACATCAGTCCATGGCTGAGCTCTTTCTTGATGACCACATGTGAATAGGTAGATCATTGTTCTTTGACAAAGCACCTGTTCTTCACCTTCAGATCACCTTACATGACATAGTTACTTCTGCATATTATTGTTTTCTTGCTCAACTAGGCTTCTCTCCTTTAGTGTAAGTCTTGGGAGATCACTCATGGAAATTATACTAGACTAATTGTGCCAGGACACAAAGTGTGTGATCAATGAATATCTGCTGTCTAAATGCATTTATGGAGGGGGGGTGCATTTCTTTTAAAGTGTATAAGAATGGTTGGTCTAAGAGGACACTTTGAAGATGCAACTTATAACTATAACTCATTTGAGATTCTTAAGAGACTTTAAGTAGAATACTCAATGTAAATAAAAGAACATTCACTTTAGAATTAGTTTGACCTGGGTTCAAATTCTAACTCTGCTTCTTTTCCACCGGGTGATCAGAATCTTGAGAGCAGGGATTGTTGGCCGCTGTGCCCTGCCATTGTACAGTGCCTGACCCATGGCAGTCCTGTATTAATGAATATTTGTTGGACTACTTCCTCTAAGTTGAATCTTTCTGGAACTCAATTTTCTTAGACGTAAGGTATATAGATTGAGTTATGGTTTCTAAGATTCTTTCAAGTAGTCTATGAACAGTATTTCGAATCCAATTGGCTATTTGAAAAGAAAAGAGCAATTGTGTTATGCACATCTGCTAATAATTCTTATGATAAGTCTTAAAATAATGTATCACTTATATGTTAACACCTATAAGTAATAGCTTTTTCCTTAACCAGTGTTTGAAGTACTATATGAATAATTCAGAAAGTATTGATGAGCAATGAAGAGATGGTATGGTGTTCGAAGCTTTGCTTTGTTATATTATCAGTATCAACGTTCACTTTTCAGTGTAAAAACCTCAAATCTAATATCAGTTCAACAATTCAGAAGATATGAATAATGGTCAAAAAAACATAATGTGAAAAATCTAATTTCAGCCCAATAATTTAGGAGATATGAATAATGATCAAAAGAGAATGATGTGAAAAATTAAAATGCTTGGGAAATAAGGATTAGAAAACAGAAGTGATTTTATCTGTAGTAATATTTTTCTTTTCCTTATTGATACTATTCCCTTCCCCAAATTGTAACATGATTTGTTTGCCAAACAACTAAGGTTGAGATTCCATTTAGTTCCGCATATATTTATTAGATGCCTACTTTGTTCAAACTATGTTTAAGATGCAGAAAAACAAATTTATATTAGACCCAAGAACTCTGAATAGAAATTCTCAAATCATAGAACAATATATTGGGGGTAGTTACTAAGCTTCTTCTACAATAGTGACTTTGTGTAAGTTATTGTCTTAGGTTCCTCAATTTTCAACTTCTTTTCTAAGAAGGATCATACTCAGGATGTTTAATAACTTGTAGAGTCATCTATGTTAATATTTAAATAAATTTTTTTTTTTGTTTTCCCAAAGAACTAGGAATCTGCTTGCTAAATGATTATGTGTTGCAGTACAAATGATTACATCAGTCATCTAGTTTCCAAATAACTGTTGATCTGTGGAAATTGTTGGCTTATTCTTTTGAGAAGAGCTGTCACTAGCTAAAAGATCCCATGAATCAGCCTGTGATTTCTCATTGGTAATTGCATCCAATTCTCCCAACATTTCCCTTCTTAAATTGATAGTTACTAGGTGATTTTACAATTCCAGTAATAGAGAATTTCTCTTAACATCGAAGATACTATTCATTCTCCCTCAGTTTCTGCTAAACTAATAGCAATTAAATTTTCTCTATCTCCTTTAATTACGGTCTGACATTTTTATGTGTTTAGTATTTACACTCCTGACTGTCATTGAAATAACGTATTGGTGTGTTATGTTGGTATGTTGTGTTATGCTTGAACCTAATCTTTCTGAGCAGAGGAGAGGCACAGAGTTGCATGGTAAGGAGGGTAGACTCTGTTGTGAGCCTATTCAAGTTCTAATCTTTGCTTTGACTCTTGTATTTTCAGTGAGCTCTTCATGCTTTGGTTTCCTCATCTGTAAAATGAGGATGATAATTCTAACAATAGTCACACCCTTTGACTCGGTTCCCTATAATACTATGGATCGGGATATACTGCAGTTGTCAGGCAGCTCCAGGCCTCCCCAATCCTGATTCTTAAACAGGCATGGGGCTAAAGTTCTTGTCTTATCACTCGGGTAGGAGGTGTAGGGTTCAGAAGTATGATTCGATATCATTTTATGTTGACTCTTAGAAAAAAGAATGACAAAAATAGAGGGGAAAGACATTCTATATACTGTCCCCTCTGCCACAGGTTACTTCATTTAAAATAAAGTACATGAGCTCTTTAGGATCATAGTTTACATAAGCTTCTTTTTGTGAGTTTGAGGCTGCAAAGGAGAGAGTGGTTCCTGAAGCCAGTGCTGAAGTAGAAATGACCTTCAGTGTGGAGAGGGTATGGTATTATTTGCCATGGTAGCAAGGGAGGAGTGAAGGGAATGGTAGAGGTACTAAAACACAACTTACCAACTAACATAGAAACATGTCAATACTTTAACAATGCCTGGAACTTTATTAGTAGATTTCTACTCAAGAACTTTTTTTTTTCTTTTTGTACTAAGGATTGAACCCAGGAGTATTCCACTTCCTAGATAAAACACCAGCTCTTAGCAGGGCGTGGTGGCGCAGGCTTGTAATCCCAGCATTCGGGAGGCTGAGACCGGAGGATCCGGGTTTGAGGCCAGCCTCAGCTACCTAGTGAGGCACTCCGCAACTTAGTGAGACTCGGTTTCAAAATAAAGAATAAAAAATGGGGCTGGGGGTGTAGCTCGGAGGTAGAATGCCCCTGAGTTCAATCCCCAGTACCGCCAAAAAAAACCAAAAAAAAAAAAAAAAAAAAAAACACCAGCTCTTTTTATTTATTTATTTATTTATTTATTTATTTACTTTAGTTTATTAAGGTCAAAATTCTTCCACTGGAAGTATAAACAAAATTCCGAAGGAAACTTTTTTTTATTGTAATAATTCGTGCTTTGTATTTATACATTTTTATTAAGTACAAATTGATAAAGACAAATGTGCACACATTTCTCATCTGACCCTATCCCCAATTCCCACCCCGCTCCCTCACCCTCCCT
The DNA here is from genome assembly GCA_004027655.1 of Graphiurus murinus. NCBI lineage: Eukaryota > Metazoa > Chordata > Mammalia > Rodentia > Gliridae > Graphiurus > Graphiurus murinus. Next base: position 69,084 of record PVLC010000886.1, read on the forward strand.
CCCTCTCAAGTTCAGTTCAGTGAGTGATCTTGATATAATTATGTAAGTACATCATGTGCCTTAGGATGCCCTCCCCCCCACCCCCCGTCCATTCCCTTCGGTTAAGTCTACTTCTTTATCGAGGGTCTCTACTTTTTCATCTGGGGACCCTCTTATGTCCCATCTACTCCCTAACATCCGCATGTTAGGGAGAACATATGTTTCTTTACTCTTTGTGACTGACTAATCTCACTTTGGAAACCAAACTATCAGACCGATGCACGTGTATCTATGTTTATAGCGGCTCAATTCACAATAGCCAAACTATGGAAGCAGCCAAGATGTCCATCCACAGATGAATGGATTACAAAACTATGGGATATATACACAATGGAATTTTACTCAGCCATAAAGAAGAACAAAATCATGCTTTTTGCAGGGAAATGGATGCAACTGGAAAACATTATGTTAAGTGAGATTAGTCAGTCACAAAGAGTAAAGAAACAAAACACCAGCTCTTTTTGTTTTGAAACAAGGTCTTTGCTGAGGGTCTCACCAAACTGCTGAGGCTGGCCTTGAACCTGCAATCTTCCTGTTTCAGCTTCTCTAGTACTGGGATTACACATATGCAAGCCTGACTCACATTTATTAGTTTTTTTTTTTTACTCATTAAAATTTTCATGAAGATTTAAAGAATGATTACATGTAAAATATTTTTAAAGTGCCTGAAACACAATCAGCCCTCTGTAAGTGTTCACCATTATTAGATTCTTCCTGGGAACAGTGTAAAATTGAGTCTTTGTTTTATTAAATGGTGGAAATGTGAAAAACAGGATGAAAATTAGACTAATTTGAAGGACCATTTTGCTTCTTTGTATCATATAGTTAAAAGACCATTATCCCTCCAGTGTCTTTATTTAGTTTTAATTTAAACTGATTTGGCATTATTAAGAGAAATAGAGGTGGCATTTTGGTATCAATGACTCCAGCGCTTGTTGGAGATATTCTTGTCATTCTGAATTTCATGCTTTCATGTAACATTTTTTCTTTCCTCAATACCAGTCTATTTTCTTAGCCTGTACTTAGTACAGTATCTGGCATGTAGTAGGCATTTAGCAAATATGTGTTGAATGACTAAATGTATACTAGGGAGCCTTTTAAATGAAAAGTATGGGCTCTGGCAAGATCTGGTGATAGCATGTTATTATTAAATGAAATGTGTTTTCTCAGAAAAGGGCAAGAGAAAAAAAAAAGGATTTACTTTAAGTGTATTAATCTCAGAGGGATGTGTTGAGTTGTTATCCTGGTTTACCTGCATCCTTAGTTCTGAAGATAGTGCTCTTTCTTGTGATGTATCCTGAGAGCTAGCAGAGGCATTGGGGCTGTGGGACTGACCCTCTGCCCCAGGGTGATCACCTGCGTGGGAGGAAGAGGTCTTCCTGTGCTTCTTACAGTTCAAGACAAGATCAGCTTTTGAAGACCACCCTAGTTCAAGGTGCCCAAGAAGGATGGCTTCAACACAATATCTTTGCCAAATCATCACCGATGTGCCCACAACTCTTCTTGTCTTTGATATTTCTTTTCCTCAGCTTTTTTCTTCCCTCATTTTATCTAGTGAAACATTTTTCCAATCAACGTCCCATAGCAGGAGATCTATTTCTTTCTGAGAACTTGATTCCTTTAAGCTCTTTCTAGCTAGAATGTTCATAAGAGTGCCTGCCTGCCATTCTAATTGCTCAGTAATGAGGAGGTAGAAATGCACTCCAGCATCCAGGGTGTGTGGTAGGGGTTGCCATGGCAGCGGGGGAGCCAGGGGGTCTGCCACAAAGAGTGTTAAATGCATGTTTGTTAAAGTGATTTAAAGGATGTTAGTGTTTCAGCTTCTTTCCTTCACCTTTTCTTTAGGTATTTCCTTTACCTGCCTCATTACCTCCCAGCCCAAGGTCCTCTAGTCCATTCACAAATCTGCACCTTATTTTACTAGGAAGGAAGTAGAGTGACAGCAGTCTGGCATGAAAACTTGCCATGAGGAAGACAGGAAGGGATGGCATGACAAGTGGAGTCTATAAATAGGGAAGATCACAGGGGGCAGAGAATTTGTATCACATTTTTCTTTCCAAGTGGGTTCATGTTTATGGTTAAACAAACTATATCTGCATGTTTGACTTTGTGCTTGTATGGGCTTAGATTATGGTTTGTATGAATCGATAGTCTCAAAACATGAAGGAAATGCAATATGGAGGTTTGCAAATTAAAACGTATTCATTTAACTTTGTTTTCCCACAGAACTTTGTGCGGCATCACTGGGTGCACAGGCGCCGGCAGGAAGGAAAGTGTAAGCAGTGTGGTAAGGTAAGGGGTCGCCACCCAGGTCATCATTGCAGGAGGCTCCTCAGGCCTCTGCAAGCACCGGAGATAGATGATCCTGTCCCCAGTTCCATCGTTCAGTGCATCTGTTCTAGCCTAAAAGGGCTGATTTTTCCAGGTCCCCTTTGCTGAAGAGCTGTTACAGGTGTTCTAGAACTCCCTGCAAGAGGCAATGGGCTTACTCAAAGTAATCCACACTTCTTAAGCTCCCTGGATGCCTTCTTGCAGTGAATTTCACTGATTGATAATTTTTGAAATCACGTTTTCTTATTTTTTTTTACAACTCTTCCTTGAGATTTACTGGTCCATCAAACTAATTTCATCAGTAATGATAGCAAATGTATTGTTGAGCTATATTACTTCTGCTGATATACAACTGTGAGCATAGATACGGCGAGACATAACGCTGAGTAGAGCTGTAGTGCAGGGCAGTAGGGTCTGAAGCTAGAAATATGCTGTTCTCTCAGAATATCATTCATTTCTGGGAGGAGGTACCCTCTTCACTGGTGGTTTTGCCTGTCTGCACCCTCTGTTGGGTTAAAGGTCCCTTGAATGCAGTGCTTCTTTGAAGAGTGAGGTGGACAAAGAGTGGGGATCATGACTGTCTACTCTCCATGTTATTGACCTCCACAGATGTGGGTTGTGGCTTTTCCCAGTGTGTAAAGATCTGCTTTAGGAATTTCAGGGTCCTCTGGGAAGATTAAGCTGGTGGAGAATCACACTAGTAAGATATTTTTGAAGGACATCAACATGGGTTGGCAATGGAAAGGTTTGATTTGGCAAAGTTCAAGATAATTTGGGAGAATATATTTCTCATCAATTGATTATTAATTATTAATTTGCTTATTTATTCACATGACTCTTTTGGGCTAAGCATGGGGGAGAACTGACCAATACTTTTTTTTTTTTTTTTTTTGGACACTAGAAGACTGCCTGAAGTAGAATTGTGGAGAGTGAGAGAGACTTGGGAAATTTTTCATTGATTTTGTGGTTTAGCCTTGTGCCTGGGAAGAAAATATGCTGGAGCCACTGGTAACCAAGTTCTTCTCTGGAAGGCTACAGTGTCTGGCCCTCCATTATAATTAGTCTTATCTCTTCTGGTTTACCCCAGTGAGTCTCAGATGGTTTCCTTTTAGCCTGTACAGAGGATGGGAAAAATAATTTGGAAGGGGGATGAGTTAAAAAGAAGAAGATGAGGAGGAAGACAGAGAATTGAAATATTTTTATTACCCCCATTTTATGTGGCTGGGGAGAAGGAGGTGAATCTTCTAGTCTCCTGTGACCTTCCTCCGTTGGGCTCATCTGCCTCTTCCTACATGTTGCTACCTGAGAGCTTATGGCTTGTTTCTTACTGAATTGTAGACTGGCTGTCTATCTAGAGAAAATATGTATGAGAGAAAAATCAAACAGACAGGTCTGGATGAATAGGTTAACAGGGTCTCATCTTTGGAAAAGTCTCTTCACTGGGCAGCCTAGTAGGTGGCACCACCCCAACAATTCAGGCTATAATGGAATTGGAGGAATTTTATTAGGAGGAAATAAAAAATCATATTTTGTGACAAGTATTGCCTGGCGTCATATTGCATACCCTTTGTGGCTTTAGCTTATGCTGGCATTGTCAACTTATGGGGACCCCTGGCTTCCCTGAACCCTGCGTTGCTGTGGCTCTGTTTCTCTATGCCTGGTGTTCTCATGCAACCATCTCAGAGTGCTTACAGCCTGCCACACACCACAGTTATCAGTGGGGGCTGTCCTAGATCTTCACATAATGTTCCTGTAATACAGTACTATTATGTTTATCTCTTGCATTTATAGTCCAGTTGCTTGTAAATTCTAGGACTCAAGCAATCATAGCATGTGATGGTCTTAGACTGATTGCATCCTTGCTGGGTAATAAATAAACCTCCTTTAGATCTTAGCTCCTACCCTGGATTGGAGGAGAACTAATAGCTCTGTTTCCACCTACATACTAAATGATTGAAAAGTCACTTCAAACTTTAGTGCTATGTGTAATTTTCATCAGTAGAGTTGCATGTTCTTACTTATCTTTAGGCTTCTAAATCCTGTTCAACCACTCAAAGCACACACTAGTCTATAATGTACTCATTGGGATGGAATGAAAAATAGCCACTTCATTTAGCAAAACTTTTTTGCTTTTTTTTTTTTTTTTTTGCGGCACTGGGGATTGAACTCAGGGGCATTCTACCGCTGAGCTACACCCCCAGCCCTATTTTTTATTCTTTATTTTGAAACAGGGTCTCACTAAGTTGCAGAGTACCTCACTAAACAGCTGAGGCTTTTGCTTTTTTTTTTTTTTAAGCTAGTGGTTTGTAAACTTTGGAGATTTTTAGGGTACAGTTGTAAGAGTGCTTGTAGTTTTGATTTCTGTTTTTTAATTCAACAATAAAGTAAATATTTGGAATGATTTCCTCCTGAGCCGTGAATGTGTGTTTGGCTGAGTGTACGTGGCATCTTGTGGTTCTCACGGAACAGAGCTCATGATCCAGTTGCTCAGCTCCTTTTACACTAGTTGAACACCTCAGGCTGCCAAGTTTATGACCATTACGTAGTTTTACACTGTTGTCATTCCAAGCCCTGCCTTATGAAAGAGTCAGAGTTGAGACAGAAAAGGGATGGAGCACTCACTCTCAAATTATGTGATTTGATGACAGTTGAATAAAGAGAGTATTTAAGATGTGTGTGGAAACCATAAAGGATAATGAAGAACATCAAGGTAGTGGTGACAGAACGCCATGGTCAAGCCCTGTCTGAAGAGGCAGGAAGTGGCCAGAGCCCCTCCCAGGAACCGTGGCCTTTAGTTACAAGACTCGGTGAGCCTGAGGTGCTTTACCATCTAGGGAAATAAATGCCCAATGCACCTTCAATCTCTAGTGGCCAAACCTAATGGAAAACAGAGTTCAAGGGATGTTGTTGAAACAAAGAAATCTATAAAAGTCAACCTTTTACAAGTGTACAGAAACATGAAGACTGCATTGGACGCGAGAGGCAGATGGGATTGATCCAGAACATAGAATGAAATGAAAATCCGTATTTAATCAATGATTAAAGGCAGAATGCCTGCTTATTCTGCAAACTTGTCTGTGATTCATCCTCACCAAATCTACACATTGCATTCATTCAACTAAAATCAATTCAACATTGAGTTGTCTATAGTACTTTAAAAAATCATTATGAAAAGGAAAAATAGAGTAATGATTGTACCTAACATGAACTCATTTTTTTTTTTTTTTTTGGAAGAACCAAGCATCCAGATTTAGAAAGTATGGTAATTGTGGAGATATGTTTGTAAATTAAAACTTGAAAGCTTCCCTTCCTTTTATTTCTTCATTTATAAATACATGTTAATGCTGGGCGTGGTGGCACATGCTTGTAATCCCAGCATTTGGGAGGCTGAGACTGGAGAATCTGGGCTTGCGGCCAGCCTCAGCTGCTTAGTGAGGCCCTCCACAACTTAGTGAGACCCTGTTCCAACATAAAGAATAAAAAAATAGGGCGGGGGCTGTAGCTCAGAGGTAGAATGCCCTCGGGTTCCATCCCCAATATTGCAAAAAAAAAAAAAAAAAAGAAAGAAATACATGTTAATATTCTAAATGTTTTTATACTATTTGAAACTTTATATATTACTTACTTTTATATTTACTTTTATATTATTTGAAACTACGTTTTGAAATTCATGACTCAAAAATTTCAATTATCAAATTTTGGAAGCAGTTTTTAATGCAAAAAAATATAATTGAACTTGGGCCTACATTTATATACTTCTCATTTCCCTAAACAAGCATGACACATCATTATGAGTTATTTGTTCATAAATTGTATGTACTTTCATATTTAATTAAGTATATTAAACTACTCGCAATATATATATAATGGGGGAATGTGAAAACTAATCTTTACTTATAACGGATATTGTTAAAAACTAATTTCAATGAACTTAAGGTGCAATATGTAAAATGTACACATCTAAATGAAATATACTGAATTACTTTTTTGTAGTACAAGAATAACAAAATTATTAAGATGACATTATAGGTATGGTAAAAGGTATTACAGAGTCTAAAAATGAAGGAAAATACTGACCTGAGGCTTTTGAGGGTGCCCCGCTATCAACCTAAAGAACTGTTGTCTAGTGATCTGAAAATGTCTGTGTCCTGGGGATCATCTTTCAAGAGACTGCAAGGTTAGGGACAGGAATTTAAGGTGTAGGGTGAGGACCAACCTGCTGGTTAGGCAGTCTTGGTTGGTTAACTGTCCAGGTGACTGTCCAGCTGTAACAGAGATCATTCTGCCGTCAGCCTCAGGAGGATCATGGAGGAGGTGTAGAGTAGGGAACAGAGCAAGGGCAAGGAATCCAAGCCTCTCCCAGGAGCCCCTGCCAGAATGCTGGCTAGAAGCCCGATTTTTCTTTCTGTCTTTGGCTGAGTAGCAAGAAAGGGGAGATGGGCGCTCACCACTCTGCCCTTTGACTGTTTTAGGTTCCTCACAGAAGTATCATGCAGTATTTCTCCTTTTGTGTCTGACTTACTTAATATCCTCTAGGTTCATCCAGGGAGGGGGAGAGGGGAGGTATTAGTCAAAAGGCGCAAAGTTTCAGTTATACAAGATGAAGAAGTCCTGGAGATCTACTAAACACAGTGTGGTGCCTGTAGTTAACAATACTGTATTGTGTACATAAAAAATTTGCTAAGAGGGTAGATCCTATGTTGAGCACTCTTATAACTGCAAAGAAAAAAGGTGGGTGGAAGGAAACATTTGGAGCTGACGGGTATGATTCTGGCTTAGGTCATGGAGCTATTTTCACAGGTCTATGCTGATCTTCAAGTTCATCAAGTTGTATACATGAGAAATATACAGATTTTTGTATGTAAATTATACCTCCATACACTGGCTTACAAAGAAAACAAAAGGAAAGGGGACAAGACAGAGGCTCTTTATTGCAGTCCCTGGGGGGTTCTGTCCCTCAGTCTCCCCTGTGGAGCCGTTTACTCCTATCACTGTCACCCTGGTTTTTGGCATACTGGCATCCCATTAGTTCTCTGTAATGGGATGCTCTGGTCACCTGGGACCCTTTGTTTTTTGCTCATCAGTGTCCCCATCCTTGTCCCCTATCTGGTGGTGGCTGCTGCTGCTGCTTCTGGGAATTGTAAGTCCAAAGTCACCCATGCATGGAGCAGAGACCCAGACCTCAGGCCAGAGAAGCTGTGGTCATAGACATTTCAGGTTTCAAAGAGAATGACCCCCTTCCCTCCTGCTAATGGTGCTTCTGCTCCCAAGGGTCAGATAATCCTCAGAGATAAATGACTTCCCTTCCAGCTCTCTAGCTTCCTCTGTGGAGCCAATTTTGCCTCTGTATATTCACTCTTCTTTTTGCAGCATCTGGCTCTAGACGTAATGCTTACAATTAGTCTACAATTTTAATTTCTAGTCTTTTGATGCGACTGATCTCATGCTCACCTCCCTTTTCAAACTGCCTTTCTTGAAAGTCTTTATGAAGAGAAGCAGACTTCTCACTTTGCTCTGGTGTAAAAGCATGGGAGTGTCAAACAGACACTTGAATGTGGATTTCAGAAAAAGCCTCTTTCAATTAAAAATAGCTCAATGCAATATGATTACAAGGAGGAAAAATGAAATGACATAAAATTCCCTATTCTTAAGGAAAAAGAGTTTTTAATCTATTTTTAAAATTGACCACAAGAGTGATTAAAAAAAAAAAAAAAAGCTATGACTTTGTTTTACTATCTAGGCAGGGACATGCTTACTTAATAGTTAGCTGAGAAGCAAAAGTCAAGGTTCTTCTGACTAATCAGTGGAGTTTTCATCAGTGCAGAATAGTCCAAAAATATGCTCACAGTTAATTGAACAAGTCAGGTAAGTTTAAAAGTGTAAAATCCAACTTGGGTAACATCTGTTGCTCAAGAAAGGTACTTCCATTACTTTGGTGAAGGTCTAATATACAGATAATAATTCTCAAGCATTTCTCAGTTTCAGCTGATTAAAAGCAATTCTGGTACAACAACATTCCATTTTGACATCTACAAGTCAAGTGCTGTTGTTGGAGGAGCCATTCTGAACTCACTTCACTATCAACTAATACTGCTGGTTTAAGTGACCTCCCTGACCAGGGAGGGGGTCCCGCAGGACTCTAACCCTTGAGCAGTCTGATCCCCTGGTCTTGGATACTATACTTGTCTATTTTTACTCTTTGTACTTAAACCTATATATTCATCTACCTGCCTCTTTCTGGAACTCCTGCTTCCCTCCAGACCCCTGGTCAAGTAGCTTCGCCATTTACCACTGGCTGTTAGTCATTATATATTCTTATATCAGGCCACTCATGGGGAGGATTTCTTCTCATTTATGACTCTAGGGGCCACTCCTGAATAGGCTTCAGGGTCACAAGAGTCCACTTTTGGCCCTGACTTATATCCCAAGTTGACCCATCCATGACCCAATCTGAGCTTTTTTTTCTCCTCTTTCAGATGGTTATAAGGTACTCCTCTATTTTCATAGGTGAATGTTGAGTGGCTTGGCACAATAGTAGTGGATGACATGGGGGATCTGAGCTAACTAACCATTCTAGACCCCAGATAGTCCCACTTAGTTTAACAGTGGGTTGAAGCTGGGCCCACCCAATCTTATGATTCAGTGATCTGACAAAACTCAGCTAATGACTCCTGATGATTCATGGCCAGGTATTCCTCCACAGAGTATTACATTCCAGGAGATGTTTTGGAAAGACATACAGTTCGTTCTTGCAAATGGCCAAGCTTGTTTTAGAATCCTGGATTCTTTGTAACCCTAAGATTGTGTCCCTCTAAGAGCATGGTGATACAGGGTGACTTTCGGTACAGAGAAGACCTCATAGAGAGTTCTTTCCTGCTCTTGACCTCACGCTAAGCTGGAAGCATTTATTGTCACCCCCTGAATGGATCAAGACAGTATTCTTAAGTGTGGTTTATGCAGTGTCTAGAGTTCAGAGAGGCCTGTAAAATGTTATGATTTATTCTTAGTGGTGAAAATTGTGAAATGCAGTAATTAGTTCTTTAGATTGGAGAGGATTTTCTAGTATGTCTTGAACCACTGAACCCCAGAAGCTTCACTAACAAATGAGAACTGACTATTCATAGGGCTTATCTTTCTACCTTCTATCTCATAAATATCTCTAATGTACCGGCCACTTCTTGCTAATCTACCTGGACATGGTTGTCACTGATAACAGTGGACTGAGTGATGCTATGGAGAAAGTTCATAAGACAGAGGTCCCTTTGTATTACATCTGAATAACACTCCAAGAGTGTTATTAAAAACTATTAAACTATTGAAGCCCTAGAATGAGCCTATAAAATTGTACTATTAACCCTGCAAAAGAATGCAAACAGTTTCTTATTCTCCCTTCAGAAAGTAGTAGAAAATAATTCATTTTCCAAATCATTGGCCACATGTCATATACACAGAGCTGAAAGATTCCAAATTTGGCTTAGTAGCAGCAAGCAGAATATATTGGTGGAATTTTTGCCAGGCCAGCACCATTCTCCAATGTTTATCTGGTTTTATAATATCTCAGCTGGTAACTTATATGGAGATATGGTATGTTAGGTATACAACCTCTACCTCCTGCCTCCTTTAGTTTCTGAAGGGTGGCACTTAGATCATTTTAAGAAAAGTTAGCACATTATTACAACTTTCAAAATTACTAACTTGAAGTCATCTATGACCTAGTACTGTTGAGGATCTGACCCTGGTTTTGATTTAGATATGACTTGGTGAGTGGTTTGAAGGTTCATCTGATCTTCCTTATTATGCTAGTCACAATAGGCCCAGATACCAATGTTGGGGTTCTGTTTATTACAAGTGTGTCCATTCCAATTTTTCAATTGAGGACCAAGAAAATAACCCTGATGGATGATGGGTTTGTAGAACTAGTAGACTCTATACAACAGCCCTAATTCAGGGCTCCATTTTTTTTTTTTTATAATCTTCTTACTCTAGAGGACCATGATGATGCCTCAAATCCAGAATAGACATGTCAGCTTGGACTCTTGTCCTATAGTCTTTAAAATATTAAGGGCTTTAGTATTAAAGACTATTAAATGTTTAAATATTTAAACTATTAAACATTTCTCTTTCCTCTGTGTCCAGCTACCCAAGTGAACAGCTATAGATCCTCTTAGTAAGGGACTGGGGAAATGTTGCCATTGATCTTTTCTGTGAGGCTGCCAGGTTCTCCTGGGGACTTGCCCTCTCCTTTAATCAATGGGTTCTATCTTTGAAAACTGGCCAGGAACACAGCAAAAGATTAAAACTCTCTAGTAGAGTATCAACTCCCATCTCTCTTGATCATTCATTCTTGACTTATTTTTATTTCATTGATTGAACAATACCCCTTTTATCTGAAATTCATCTTGCTTCGAGAGATGCATGCTGTTGTAAACACGGCTCTTTGAAAGCCAAGCTCCCTTGGCTGCAACATCAGTCTTTACTCTGAGTGTACCGACCTTGCTTTGATGGTGAAGTGCTGCCACATGGTTCTTATTGTTTTGGAAATTTTATTTCAGTTGCTATCAGACAGTCCATTCTGCAGCGCCTTTCCTGCTAACAGGGATAAATTACAGAGGAGAGCCACCTCTGAACTTAACAACGATGGGATGGTGCCCATCTCAGAGCACACTTCTTATTGCTCTGGTAAATGGAGTGTCCTTTGGGCCTCATGCATATCACAGTCAACTGATGGGCAGTTTAGCTGTTTCTTTTTTTTTTTTTTTTTTGCAGTACTAGGGATTGAACTCAGGGGCATTCCACCTCCAAGCTACACCCCCAGCCCTATTTTTTATTCTTTATTTTGAAACAGGGTCTCACTAAGTTGCAGAGTGCCTCACAAGGTATCTTAGGCTGGCCATGAACCCGGATCCTCCGGTCTCAGCTTCCCAAATGCTGGGATTACAAGTGTGCGCCACCATGCACGTCTAGTTTAGCTGTTTCTAATACAACTCCAGCAAGTGTGTTTCTCTGAGAGTTCAGCTATTCTTCCTCTGTCACAGCTATTCAGGCGTATCTACTTCACATAACATGGATCGTTTTTTAGTTCAAGTTTTCAAAAGCCATCTTAGTGTTTGCATCCTGGTGTCAGCATCATCTTCTGGGGTTCCTGATAACTCATCTGTTACCAATTTCTCTATCATATCTGTGCCAGTCAACCTTTTGTTGCTGTGACAGACACCTGAGGGAGACAACGCAGAGGCTCATGGTTTCAGTCCATGGTCAGCTGGCTGTGAGGCAGAAACATCATGGTGGAAGGGTGTGGTAGAGAGGAGAGAGAGGGAAGAAGAAGAAGAAGAGAGAGGGAGAGGAATAGAGAGAGGGAAAGGGAGAGGGAGAGGGAGAGAGAGAGAGAGAGAGAGAGAGAGAGAGAAAGAGAGAGAGAAAGGAATCAGTGCCAATATCTCAGTCCCCAAGGGTACATTCCCCAGGGTACCCATCCTTCAAGTAGGTCCTACTGCCTACATTTTCCACCATCTTCTAATAATGCCATCCAATTATTAATCCACTGGTGATGTCAGAGTCCTAATGGTCTCATCTGTTCCCCAAAGCTTCACCTCTGAACATTGCTGCATTGGGGTCCAAGCCTTCAACATGTGAGCCTTTGGGATACATCTCGATCCAAACTATAACAATATCTAAGAAATACTCACACATATATGTATATATAACTTATAAATTATAATTATATCTAATTAGTCTGTAATAGATGAGCATTCCTACATTGAGAAACTCTCCTTTATAGCTGTAGTCCTGTCTCCCCTTCATCCTGAACCCTTGGGACCAAGGCCCCACATACTCTCTTCCTTCTCCTCATACATATTGGCTGGATACTGCAGCTAGGTCTCTTGAGATACAAATCTTTTCCACTGTTATCAGTCTCTACACCTTCCTTGGCTGGGCACAGGTGTGAAAAGGTTATTATATCATTTGGGATAATACCGGGAAGAGTAGATACAATAAAACCCCAAAGTAAAGTCATAACTGTTCCTAAATAGCAGAGTTTTCTCTCGCTAAGGAAAATATTACGTGGAAATATTATCCTGATGTAAATCCACGAAGCTGAGAGGGACGCAATTTGAGTCATTTTGGCAAATTTTACAACTTCCTTTCTTAGTTGTCTGGGAGTTGTATAGCAAAATTGTCTAAGCTTATACAAAAAGAAAGTGGTTAGTTCTACCAGCAGAACATTTTCCTCAATCAGTTACTTAAGGACAGAGTGTAGCCAGTTATTTACTGTAATGCCATACAGTCAACAAGGTTGTATGTTATATGGCGTCACTGAAAGCTGTCATGATTCGTATTTGGTAACTGTGCCAACATTAATCATATCTTTAAAAAATTCACACTATTTTAACTAGTGTCTTTTCCCCCCTAAAATACCAAACTGAGCCTGGCGTGGTGGTGCATGCTTGTAATCCCAGTACTTGGGAGGCTGAGACCGGAGGATCAGCATTCTCGGCCAGCCTCAACTACTTAATGACTCCCTCCGCAACTTAGTGAGACCCTGTTTCAAAATAAAGACTAAAACATAGGGCGGGGATGTAGCTCAGAGGTAGAATATCCCTGGGTTCAATCCCCAGTACTGCAAAATAAATAAATAAATAAAATAAAATACCAAACTGTTTGGTGAATATTACTAGCATAAAACTATAATTTTTATTGGTAAGGCTATAAGCCATGTGTCAATAAGAGATAGAAATTAATTTTCATTGGTAATCATTACAAAATTAGAGCATAATTAGGGAAATGTTTCCATACAAGAAATCTCCGTGGTATTCTAGGGTAAAGATAAACCCAACAATTAAAGGTACAATTTGGGCCTTATTACATATAATACTGTGTACCTAAAAATTTTTTGTTCTAAAATAAGGATGCTAATTAAAATATGAAATTATAAATATCATAGCTGTCTTTAGTTATCATGTATTAAAATATAAATCATTTGCTATTGTTACAGGTGTCTATCTTAGTTCCAAGGCCCTAGGTTAAGCTGTCTAGTTCCATGAGATCATCTATGTGTTTCTAGAATGGAAAAGTTCTGGAAATCATGTCTTACTGTCTTCACATGATCTGACACATTTGTGGTAACAATGTTAACCCATACCGAGAATCTGTGCCCAAAATTTTTGACTTTTCTCCTCAGAGAATTCAATTTATGATCTATAGCTTCAGTAGGGACCTTCAAATATATGAACGGAAAAAGGAGGAAGTGTCTAAGATAAGGCCCACCAATTGTGATGTATGTATTGTAAATACCAACAGCATTGGAATGGAGGAACTCAGGGTGGCCCATTGAGGAATAACAACATGTAAGTCTATAGATGTGACCAGTGAGTCCCAGAGCCAAAGCATATTACAGACGATAAGGGTAATGACAAGTTATCAGAGCCTCTAATTAATGTCATAACATCTATTGTAATTAAACTCAGGAGATAAGAGTTCAGATTTTTCAAAGATGGTTCTAATAAAGTAACTAAATTCACATAACTTGAAGCACTACCCAGAGTTATAAAGACAATGCTTATTATGGATCAATTTGTAAAGACATTGTTTATTACAGTCCAGTTTAGATGAACACATAAACTTATATTTGGAAAATCTTAACTATTTTAAACGATTTTGGCTAAAGAGCAATAAAATCAGTGTCGGAATTTAGGGAGTTCAGATAAATTAGGTTTTCTATGAAGGAATAAACCCCCATCTTGCAAAAGCTAGAATATTATATTAATACATTTATACTCCGTTAAAACTAAGGAAAAGACACATTATCACACTAGTCTAATTTCTAAGGAGTCACAATGTCAGACAAACTTCAGTGGAAAACTTAACTGAATAGTGTTTTGAGGGGAAAAAGTCAATGATTTATATATTTTAGGAGGTGGGTTGATTCCTCTTGGCTTTGCTAATTAAATATTGACACATGCATTCTGGTTAAGACAAAATTAACCCACAAGTCAGTAGATAATTAATCCACAAGTCAGTAGACCATTTATTTATTTATTTTTGGTCAGAAGAGAGTTTTCAATCGGGTTGGCGTGGGTCTGCAGCTAGGTAACTGAAAGGTCTTGATCACTTACCAGCTTTGGCTGGTTGCACCGAAACAAGACAACCAGTTTGACACCTTCTAGTAAAGTCTTGTTCAAAGTGGAAAAATCTCCTTTTACAATAATGAGTACCAAGTCACTTTGAGATTTATATTCCATGAGATGCAGTTAAAAGGGCGCCATAGCAGTTTTATTTTAAAATTTCAATCTTATTTTGTGAGAAATTATGAACGTTGCATCTCCACTTACTGTAAACACTTTGGAACTGAAATAGAAATATATATAAGAGTGTATATTTAGCCAGGCTTGGTGGTGTAATGTAATCTAGTACTTGAGAGGCTGAGACAGGAGGATCATAGGTTCAAGGAAAACCTCAGCAATACAGTTAGCCTCTCAGAAAAGCAATAAATTAAATGGGCTGGGGATGTAGCTTGGAGGTAGAATGCTCCTGCATTCAGTCCCAGTAACACACACACACACACACACACACACACACACACACACACAACTATATATTTATATGCATTTCAAAAATCATAGGGGATATTTGAACAAAAATTTTTGATGACCTTCTTTAATATAAATAAATTTATTTAATCTTATCTTATAGTTTCCTTGGGTCTACCTTTGTAACACCATGAGCCTGGGACATGCTGACCAATATGGAAAGGCTTAGTTTGGTGGTGTTCAAAGTTTTGGAGTCATGTGGATTATCAACCCTTGGGTGGGATCAAATCAAGTCAAACAGGAATCAGCCTATGCTTAAGAGGTTTCCCCACCTCAAACCTCAGTTGAATACAGAAATGAGCAGATAATTCCATCTCATTTCATGTAAAGCCCTTTTTTTTTTTTTTTTTTTTGTCTGAGTTCAGCCAAGGCTGCACAACTGAGTGCCATTTGGTACATGCCCTAGATGGCAGAAGAAAGAGAAACAACAGAACTCGCTTTAGTTTCTCAGAATAAATCATGTTTAAACTTTATTCCAAAGGGCTCAATGTGATTGAAAAAAAAAAAAAAAACCCACAGATCCAAGAGAGTGACCTTGTCCTTCAGTGTTCTTGATATTTTTAATTCTGAGTCACTTGGGTCCAAAGCATCTCACCCTTACAGTCCTATTTTCCTCTTTGATAATGCTGAACAAAATAGCCCTTAAAAATCACAGAGTCATTTGAAATCCAGTCAGGGCATCTGTCAGTACCATCAGAGCAGATCTGGGCCAGCATTGAAACATAGGTGATTGGGAATCTGGTTCTTTTTGCTATGTTTAAGAACTTGGCCCAAAGCGCCCCATGGCAGATGGTCTGTGGGAACTTGGTCCATGAAGGCTCTAAGGTGGTTCTATTTAAGTCTCTGTGTTAGGTAATAACCCGGAGGCCATGGTCTCTGTGACTGTGCCAGACTAGAGCCCAAGTTGAAGCACAGAGCTGAGGACCACCAGGCTCACTTCCAAGGGACCCCACAATTCTGCATAGGCATCCTGGCCTTGTTGTTTGTTTCTGGTATCAGCCTGGCTGTCAGGACCACAGTAGATGCATCTGTTTTCTCCCTGAAGCCAGAGCAGAAAGCCCATATCCAGTGGCGGGGTGCAGCTGAAACACTCACCCTAAGCCATTGAATGGAGGACTACGGGCTTTCTCAGCAAGGCAGTAGAAGAGTTTCCTGTTGATAGATCTTAGTAATAAAGGTACTGAGACACACACACACACACACACACACATGCACACACACACACATATATTTATGGTGTTATAAAGACCCCCAAACACATTACTTTATTTGATACTTATAATTACCTGGTCATGTAGAAGAGGTTAGTATCACGGTTTCCATTTCCAGGTGAAGAGAGATGTTAGAAGAGTCAAGTGATTCACCTAAGATCCTCAGCCCATAAGAAGATCCAGGAGCTCTTCTCGGCTTCGCCTTGTGCCCTCGGCTTCTGTTTGATGCACAACCATCCGCTGTATAAGCTGATGAAATGGTGCCTGGGTGCTAGCACTTGACACTGAATATATTTTGAACCACAGCACTTAGCAGACCTCTGGTTGTGGCTACAGCTGCTCTCCTGTCACACATTTTACCGTATTGATCGTAGCCACTCAGCATTTTAATATTGCAGACTTAAACGTGATTTTTAGAATTCTGGTATGTTTGCAGTGGCCACAAGGATTCCTTTATTTTATTTTATTTTTGCCTGGAGGAAGGGGTAGTGAATGGGACATCCTTTCAGGTGGCTTGGGTCAGGGGTTTAAAGTTTACATAACCTCAAGTTTGCATTGGGTCATGATGGAGTAGCAGCAACTTTCTTGTTCAATTAATAAGAAAGTATATATACCAAGTTTATGATGGTTAAAGAACTATGCACCTCAAATACCCAATTCCTTGGGACAACTGTTTATTAGTGGCCAGGCCCATAGATTAGGAGGAGAGATGAGGTGAGTTGAGGTGATTTTGGAGGACATTGTTTTAGATTGTGTAATGGAAGTAAAATTTAGATAATGTGTATGAAATGGTGGTAAGATTTCTATATGGTGTGCTGAGAACGAGAAGACATGGGAGAAAAAAATGGAAATATAAAAGAAATAAAGCATGTTGTGGAATAAAATCAAACCTGTCTCACTATAGGTAGGAATTTGTAATAGGAAGGAATGGGGGCTAGATGGGCCCAAATGCCTATCAGCGGAGTTCATTCTCTTAATCTGCAGGGAAAGACGTGCCATGTAAGTATTTTGAACTGAAGGCAGAAACTAAAATAGCATCACGTTACCTGGTGGCAGGGAAGAGTAAAGGAGGGAGCAGATTGTCCCTGGGGAGACAAGCGAGAAAATGGAGCAGCGTGGCAGAGGTGGAGTGGTCAGTTGATACGTCCGGAGGCCTGGCTGGGCATGGAGTCCACGGCAGGAGAGTTCAGAGCTCTCTCAGGTCCCTCGCCAGCTCCAGCTCCAGCTCCAGCTCCAGCACACAAGAACACAGGGACATTCTACCTCCAAGCTACACCCACAGCCCTATTTTTTATTTTTTATTTTGAAACAGAGTCTCGCTAAGTTGCAGAGAGCCTCACTAGCTAGCTGAGGCTGGCCTCAAACCCAGATCCTCCTGTCTCAGCCTCCCAAGTACTGGGATTACAAGCGTGTGCCACCATGCCCAGCTCTTTTTCCTTTCTTCACACAGCATCACACATTGCTGCTCTAGCTCTAAAGAGTTTTATCCATCTCCCTGATTGCTCCCCGCTAAGTGGCTTGAGAGACGAAGAGGAAGTTTTCAAGTATCTGCAATGTGAAGTCATTTCTGCTTCTTTGGTGCTATTTTGTCTTCTTTGGTGCTGTCTGTAGTATTGAATAGTTTAGCATCGTCTTTCAGAAGACCCACATGCCTAATCCTCGGGCACCTTAGACTTTGCATCCTCTCTGGGTGCTGTTCCTATTAGGCAGCCTCACTCTTAGGTGCTGGGAGCTCGGGGTGGCTGCCTGTCCCTGCCGGCATATACACATGGACAGCAAAGCTGGCCCAGTACTTCGGTCCACGCATGTCATAGAAGCAACTCTCTCCTGGAGAAGATGTGCTGTCATTAACAGAGGAGGCATAGAAAGAGCTATTACCTGTGGAGAGTGGCATGTGTCACAGGTGCCCAGGACCACTCCAGGCTCAGGGATTCACCAGCAAGATTCATGGGACTTGGCATGTAGTGATCAAACCTGTGGTTTCTATCACAACACAAGGACATAAAGCAAAGTCAGCAGAGGATGGTGCCTGGGATTTAGTATGGAAGAGCCTGGGTGCAAACTTGCCAGGTCCTCTCCTAGTAGAGTACCAGGGGAGGCCCTGAATTCCAGGAGGGAGTTGTGGAACGCAGGTGACATATTGTCTTCTGATTTTACCAAAGACTCAGTGTCCAGGGCTTTAATTGAAGCCTGTTTGTATAAGCACCCTCTATAACATGCAACAAAATTCCAGATTCGCAGAAAGAAAGCAGATAGTCAGCATAAACCACACTGTTTGTGCAAAAGTTTAGGCTTGCTGAGCCATTCTGAACTATCCTGGGAATTGTCAAAAACCTTTCATAATCCAGGTTTGCAGATGCCAACCAAGAGCCAACCTTGCAAGGACAACTTTCTAAGGACAGGGGTATCAGGCTTGCTATGCTAACTCTTTTCCGCACAGGGAGTGAACATATTATCACTTAAGTTGCTGAGAAAGGGGTGTTGATAGAGAAAGTGTTCCAAATCCAAGAGGGTCTGGTATTAAAAAGTCCTGCTTGCAGAAGTGATCTGGGAGGGTGGAGCAAAAGAGGATTCGAGGAGGAATCACAGGGCAGGAATGACTGAACCCAGTCCTGGGCTGATGGCGACATGCAGGAAACTGGCGAGGTGGAGGAAGCCCAGGATGATGTCTCAGGGAATGAAGAAAGGTTCAAAAAGGAGAGAATGCCCGGCAGATACCAAGTGCTGCAGATAGGCCGGAGTTATGGGCACTGCCAAATGCCGTTGGAGCCTCACATCTTAATGTACCGATTGACTTTTAACTTAAAAACATCAGTACACACATGAGAGAAAACATATATCCCTTCTTCACTTTCTGTGACTGGCTCATCTCACTTAACATAATGTTCTCCAGCTTCTTCCATTTACTTGCAAATGACATTTTTTTATTCTCCTTTATTGCTGAGTAGAATTCCATTGCGTGTATTTCCCATAATTTTGTAATCCATTCATCTGTTGATGGAGTAATTGAGATATCAGAGGGACTCCAGATAATGGAGGAGAAACCTCAGTGGAGCCAGGGAAGTGGTCTAAGGGAAGGGGAGGGGGAACACTGACGTTCATTATTGGAAATACTAACATCGACTGTGTGTACATATGTGAAAATACCAATGTCAATCTCAGTCCTCTGTATTAGGAAGAGGGGAGGTGGGGAGGTGGGGAGGTGGGGGGGCACCAAGTGCTGTGCTCATGTATGTCACTGTCAACATGATTTACATTATGATGTGAGACTATAATGCACCAATAAAAGCACATTAAAAGATCAGTACACATTAAGGAAGACTTATTTGGTTATTTGGTGTCTTGAATAACTCCTGCCCATCACATCTTTCTGTTTTCTATTTTAAAAAAAAGTTCTTGCTTTTATTTTATTTATTTATTTTTGGTCACTGCTCTGCGTTTGTTTTCTTGGGTTTAGATTTTCCAGGCAGAGAGAAATAGCTGAGCTTTGGGAAAGGATTCTTGGAGCATTGCTGCATACCTCTCATTGGTAATTATTTAGAGAGAGCAGCAGCTAAAATGACCTCTTCCACTCTTGATAGAAGAGCCATTCTGTTTTTTCATTGTAGAGGACTGTTTTCACCATTCCATTGATCTCATCACTGCTTGCTGGCGAGGGATAAAAACTAAAAGCTGCTTGTTTTGAGAGCAGACATCCCACGGGGATGATGAAAGGGTTTGAATTTCCTATGACACCCTTGGACTTCTCCCAGACCCTGACTTCTAGGTACTGTCTTTCTGATATTTAACTTCTCTCTTCCTGGATTCTCAGGTACTAAAGTTGCATAAAACTTCCGAGATTACATGACCATTATTATATAGGACCAGGTGAACCTATAGTGACTTTTCCTTTGCTCTCAATAAAACTACATCAGAAATACATTTATTTATTTGGAAAAACAAAAACAAAATAAAACAAAAAACCTTTTCTTTTTGTGTGGCCAGCTTAGAGAAGTTTGTGGTGTAGGCAAGGCCAGTGCCTCCTTCCTCCCTGCTCTGGCTAGTTTAGAAGTAGAAAATCTTTGCACAGCAGAAGAAAAAGAGCATGGTCTCACTGTGGCACTCGACCTTCTGGTTACTGCAGCCATGGACAATTCTGGCCTTGTTCACTTTGTTCAACTTCTGGAGGGCAAATGCACACTACAATTGAGGTGGTTTTAAATTCTCTTGTTTCTTGTCCTAATATCCCAGGGCTTCCAGCAAAAGTTCTCCTTCCACAGTAAAGAGATTGTGGCCATCAGCTGCTCCTGGTGCAAGCAGGCGGTAAGTTGGGGATGGGATGCACAGCAGTGGGCTTATGGGTGATCCCAGTAGAGCAACGTCAGAGCTTGGGTGCCTGTCCGCAAGTGGAAGGTTATCCTAACTGAACATGTTACTTGTCTCATATAGGATCCTTGCAGGAAGAAAGGCAGCAAAACCATAGAACAGTAGCATGTATGAGCTGGGAGAGATGAGAGAGGTGCATTCACCTCATTCTTATATACATTGAAGCCTGGGACCAAAGACTGGATTTCTCCCCTGGTTCTCCCCCTGGGACTGCAATGGAGAGTTTCTCACCTTCAGACCACATTGCTTCCCACTTCACTAGATTATTGCAGAGTTCTCCGGTGGTGCAGGAAGGTGCAGCACTAGGAACAAAGCAACACACAACACGAGGGATCCCCGGCACAGGTGGCCTAGGGTCTTGGCTCTTCAGGCGTCCGTGTTCATGGCTGTCTTCGTGGGGCTAAGAGTGAAGAGGGAGTGCTTCTTGTGTCCTTCCTTAGTTTTGGATGTGGTTGTAGTTGTCTGTGTACTCCTTGAATTAGAGCTCCTCCTTGCAATTGATTCATTAGGATCCAATGGAAATGTTCCCATTTATTTTTCTCCTCTATTATTTACCGCCATTCTCCCTCACACACACATTATTATTTTAAAAAAAAATTTTTTTGGAACCTAACTCTTCTGTCCAACCAGATGCTACATTTTCTTGTTTCTTTGCCTGTGTACCTGTTCTTTTATTCTAAATTTGGGAGTTGGCAAATGACAGCTCCCAGGGCCAACTATGGCTACCATCTATTTTTTTTTTTTTTAATAAACAAAGTGTTATTGGGACATAGCCATGCCTAATCACTTGTATAGTGCCTGTTTTTTTTGCATTTATGTATTGCCTATGGCTACTTTCATGCTGCAGCAGGTGAGCTGAGGTCCCTGTCCTGGTGAGACACCATTGGTGAGAGAGCATCATGACCAGGTGTGCTCAGATAGGCTGCATCTGCTCCTCCCAGGCTGGGGTGAGAGGGTTTATCCGGGCTTAGTTAATTTGCAAACTCAGTCCCACTTTACAATAAGCTTGTGTGTTCCTTAATCTATAGTCCAACCAAGTTACTATGAAGACTTCCACTTGCCCTTTGAAGCAGAATTTTGGTTAATTCCACATATTTTTGAATATTCCAGGTTTCCTACATTGGCGATTTTGTTACAACTATAAGTTCAAAATATTTGGGCATGGATTACATTAATGATCTATTTTAACATATAGGTTGTCCCTTTTAAAATATTTGATGTCCAACAAATAAGTGACTCTCTATGGTACAAGAAAAAAGAATGTTGGTTTGGGAGCTGTATACCTGTTTTTAGATCCTGGCTCCATCAAAAAAGCTGTGCAAGTTTGAACTCACCTCTTACTCTCTAGACTGGAGATTACTTAAGTACAAATTGAGAGAATTGACTTACACAGTCTCTGAGATCCCTGTCATTTGATTAATTAGTTAATTAATCTTGATACTAGAGGTTAAACCCAGGAACATTCTACTTCTGAGCTACATCTCCCACCCTATTTGATTTTTTAAAATTTTGAAACAGGGTCTTGCTGAATTGCTGAGGCTGGCCACAAACCTGCAATCCTACTGTCTTAGCTTCCCAAGTACTAGGATTAGACACCTGGCATGTAATCTCAGAACTTGACCCCTGCCACTTAAAAATTCAATAACCATGCATTTGAGGATTTATTTGAATTGCCTAAATTTTTTTTTGAAAGAAAGTGTTCAACTAGTATATCCTTTGGTATATTTAATTGTTTGCAGATGACAGATAACTGGTGCCAGGGATAATAATTAGTTATTTTACCAGTTAGTATTCTCTCCTTAATTGACTGATTAGTAATTGTCTACTGGATCATAGCAAGCATTGAAAATATACAGAAATGAAAACAAAGTCTCTCTGATGTTGTACAATAAAATTAGGCTGCCCATGTTTGCCAGTTTCCTTGAGACAGTCCTAATTTATGTCTGTTGCTCTAACATAATTATTATCAGTGATCCCTTTCACTCTTAAATTATTCCAGTTAAAATCATAAATTATATGGTCACAATAAATATAATCCAAGTAGAAACTGATGTTAAGTTTTCAGAAATCACTATGATTAAAATTTAAGGCCCCTAATTATTGCATAATGTTGATTTTTATGGTCATTAGAAAATAATTGTTACTGCACACCCTATCACTTTATAGTCAAAAAATGACTGAAACTGTGATTGGCCTAAGGCCATCAGTCCTAGCATCACAGCTGGGGCATCCAGTTAAAGCCCCTCCCCTGCCCCCCATACTGAGGTACTGTTGTGATCCTTAATCTTACATCTACTTCCTTCCTTTCAAAAACAAAAAGCACTTTAGGCTTGCCAAGTGTAATAGGACCCCGCTGTATTTTTTTTAAGGGCTCCAAACAAACCCAGCAGAAGCAATCTCTTTGTACTTAGTTAACTGGGATTAATAACTTTCTAGAAGAGACATCCTGCCTCTTTCCTGGCTTCTCTAAACCTGGACAAATTTACATCTATGATAGAAAGAGGAGAGGCTGAGGGTAGGCATTGTCTTTCTACTTGACTTCATTTTCTTCCCAACATTACCCAGAATCCACCAAATCTGTGATCTGTGCAGATCAAAGGAAACAATTGTGTGCGAGTCAGGATTATTAGAACCTCCCAAGTCCCTCACATCTTTATGTAAACATACCATTACACAGAAAGTTTTAGCAGGCCTTGTCCTGCCAGATTGATTTCTTGTTAACCATTGAGGTAAGTTTGTATATAGTGGAATGAATTAGAAATCTGGTCTCTAAGCTCCTGAGGCTGTTTGGGGGTGATGAGAAGCATGTGTCCTTAGTGAATGTTTCTCTACAGGTGTGTGTGTGTGTGTGTGTGTGTGTGTGTGTGTGTGTGCATGAGCATGCACATGTCTTTATTCCTTTTTGTTGCAGCATTAGCTTTTGCCTAGAATTGCTTATCAGCCCCTTTTTCTCTTCAGTTTCACAATAAAGTGACCTGCTTCATGCTGCATCACATTGAGGAACCCTGCTCCCTGGGGGCACATGCTGCTGTTATAGTCCCACCCACGTGGATCATTAAGGTGAAGAAACCTCAGGTAACTGCCGGGACCAAGGTGCTGCTGGGCCAGCACAGAGACAAAGTAACTGCTGCTACTTGCTTTTCTCCCCCTGAGCTAGTCTTTGGGTTACTCTGACCTCTGCTCATTCGTTCCCAAGGTCCCATGCTCAGCTACCAAATCCATCCCATGGTCCAGCACTTGACTACACTGGACTCTCTCATGGAACCAGCCTCCCCTCCTAAGGGAATCAAAGTGCCAGAGCAAGAATGTGTCCTCACCATTCATTTGCTAAAGAGATTCACTTTGATAGCAGCTCTCCTGGAGGTCAGGGAGAACCAGCTAGGGATACAGCTGGTTTTTATCCCATTCTCTTCTCTTCTGGCCTGGGCATTCCTCGTGAGTCAGTTGAGGGCAGGTTTCATGGTTTGCTTAAGATTTTTGCTACCTCCGACCTGAAAGGCAGACTGTGAGTCACAATCTTCCTACACACACACACACACACAAGGCGTGCTTACAGAGCAACGCTCTTTTCTGAAGGCAATGTAGAATCTATTCTCTTAGTGCCTGATCTCATTCCATGTTCTCTTCTGTATACTTCCTGCCCTGGGAACTGTGATGGTTTCTTGACTAGGTCATACTCTGACTGAAAATGTTTCTTCCTTTGGACTCTATATCCTAGACAGTTAGCTCCAAGTGATTGGATGACAGACATTTAGGTGTGTGGGTAGAGAGGAGATTGTACCTCCCCTAGAGTGCAGGCACATCAGGAAGTCTCACTGGATGTAGCATCTTTAAAAGATGTGGTGACTCCACTATCAGTGTTCTCCAAAGTCATCGTATAATTTATTCTCATTGACTCAGTTTTATTTAAAAACTAGTGGATGAGGGATACTGTTTTGCTTTGTGTATTTTATATTGTTTACCCTCTATTGAGGAGTAATGATTAGAAATAATCTTCCCAAGTTTTAATCCATGAAAGCCCTTAGGAGATTTTTTTTTTCCAGAGGAAAGTGTATTATCAATCTGTTAAAATAAAATGGGGACTCTAGTCTTCATTTCATTGGCATTTGATTTTATAATAAAAAATCAAATGCCAAGACATGTTAAATGAGTTCCCCAAGATGACAAAGCAAACTATATATACGTATTCCTGCCTGAAATTCAAGTGTACTGAATTCTGATATTTATTTTTAAATCTCTTTAACATGCCTATTTCTTTCTTTTTATTTTTTCCTATAATTTAATAAACTCTCTTAGGACTTATATATTGATTCGGTAGAATCAATACCTTTTCATTGGAAAACTAGGTTTTATCAAAAGTTCTACTTGATTTGTGATACATGATCCTTACTTGCAATACAAAGGCTCTTTAATTTGATGCTATCTGATTTATTGATTCTTGGTTTTATTTCCAATCGTCTTGTTGAGGAAATCTTTACCAGTGCCTATATATTAGAGAGTTGGTCTTATGTTTTCTTCTACTAATTGCAAAGATTCTAGTCTAATGTCTAGGCCCTTGATGTGTCTGGAGTTAATTTTTGTGCAGGGGTTTAATTTCATTCTTCCACATATGAATATCCAATTTTCCCAGCACCACTTACTAAAGAGGCTGTCTTTTCTCTAGCATGTATTATTGGCTACTTTGTCAAAAATCAACTGGCTATATGTCTGAGGATTTGTTTCTGTATTTTCTATTCTATTACATTGATTTGTCTCTCTCTTTTCATGCCAATACCATGCTGCTTTTGCTACAATAGTTTTGTAGTATAATTTGAAGTCAGGTATTGTGATAGCTCCAGCATGGGTCTTATTGTTCAGCATTTGACTTTATTAGTAATTTTCAGAATAATAAGTTGATGCCCTAGCAACCTTTATAGGTGGCTAAGAATTGTTTTCATGGTTGTTTTTACAGAGTATTAGCATAGACTTACCTAATTTTTATATATGTACACACACACACACACACACACACACACACACACAGAGGATATATTTGTCTTTTGTCCTCATTATTCTTCTTATATTCATATTGGTTCACCTTTCACCAGTTGAAAACCCTTCCAGGTGGCTCCTGCCTCCTGTTATGAGCCATGAAGCTTTCGATAACTTCCTTGGATTCAGGAATGACAGCATGCCCTAGGATCATCTCGTGCCTTTTCTGTCTATATCTGGAATCAGCCATTTCTCCAAAGAATCTTGGTTACTTTTAGTGAGAGTTGGTATTTGCAAAAAGCTCTCAATCTGCATGCTCAAGTTTGAAATAATTGTTCAAGATTCACTTTTTTTCTTGTCTTCTATGATTCATAACATTGTAATGATAAGGAGACTAAGAAGAGCTAACATTTATCAAATGCTTTGTATGTGTTAGGAAATATTTTAAATATTTTACACTCAGTACTCCGGGAGTCAGTATCCTATTATTGCCTTGCTACAGCTGAAGAAGGAGAGACATAGAGAAGCCAAATAAACCACCCAGGACCATAGAGGTATTAAATAGTTTGAGATGGGTTTGCATCCAGGAATTTGGATTCTGAAAATCAAGTGTCATTCTTCCTCACTGTCTTAATAGCAAATCTTGCAGTATTAGGTATCATTAAACATATTGAGGATCCCTCTTCCCGTGGTTCCAAAGCTAGCAAGTAAGTTGATTAATGAACTATGTTCTGTTGATAAGCTGGTACATGATAAGTCTGGCAGACAATGTGGTAGTGTTTAAAAGTTCTGACTTTTGAGCTCCGACCACCTGGGTCCTTAATCTTAATTGGCCATTTACTAATTTATGTTATATTGAAAAACTTAAACTCTTATGTTTCAGTTTCTCATTATCTAAGTGTAAATAATACTTATACCTAATTCCTAGGGTTTTCATGAGGATTAATAGGGTAAAAATTCACAGAGCACATGGCTCATTGTAAATACTCAATAAATGTTAGCTCTTGTTGTTTTTCTTTTTGTTGACTTTTAGGAGTACAGGGTGTCAAAGCAAAGACATACTACAGATGAAAATATTAGACAGGTCAGGACAGAAGCTATTGGTACCTGAGCCACATGTATTTAAAGGAAAGAGGATGAGGTTTCCAGTGGACAGGGTGTAAAGAGAGAAGAGGGCCCTGAACAGGCATTTGCTGTGATCCCAGAGCCCCTTGAGATACTGTAACTGTTGTGTTTTACACTGTGGTGGGATTGTTTGTTTACTATCATGTTGCCTATACCATGGGACAGAGGCAAGGCCCATTCATTTATTGAATAAAAGAGTAAACGAAGACTGGGTGATCATCCACATGCAGAAAGTGAAAGAAGAGGATCCTGCAGAAGAAGAGAGAGCTGGGGTGCCATGGCTTTGTTATTAAAAATGGGAAGAAAAGTAGGGTGACCATCAATGTTGAATCCCATAGACATTACAAAATGTCAGGGACTATGTGAAATCTTTGGGTTTTCCATCAAATCATGGTTGATAGTCAAAACTATATACTGTGGTGGAACACTGGTGGCAAGCTATTCCCAATGACTCCGAAAATTCATTAGAGACATTTGGAAGTAGATTTTAAAAAAGAATTTGGGAGGTATATGGAGAACAGCAGAATAAAATGTTTTTCCAACTTTGAGGTTTTATATATATATATATATATACATATATATATTTATGTATATATATGTATATGTGTATGCATTCTATACATCTATATACTGATACTTTTCTATCACTGTGCTTCAAAATCAAATGATCTTGATCAAATTAAGTAAACATTTATTTAGCCATATTCAAAGATGCCATTGTACACAGTATGAGATCCAAAGATAAATCAGATATGATTTCCACAAAGAATTTTTACCTTATTGGACAGAATATTTGTGGATTGTGGAAAAAGGAATTCAGTCACATGTATATCTTTAATAAAGGAGTGTCTGCCTGCTATTTTAGAAGAATTACCTTTTTGTCTAGTGTGCATCTTTGGGAAATGTATGCATAGGATGGGGAGACTAAGGAGCCAGATGGATTGGTTTAGCCATGGTCAGTACGGAGCTATATGCCCAAAGTGAGTAGTAAGTGCTACATAAGAAGTATAAACACTGTAGGAATATGAAACAGAAATGAGCAATTTCAGGTGTGGGGATCAAGGTGGGCTAAATGGAAAATATGCCATTCATGGTTGGCTTTGAAGGATGTGGTTAGTGTCATTGGGAAGAAAGATGAGGAAAGACAATGCAAATTGATAGAACACACTGAGAACAGTTAAGATAGATCATCAAAGTCCGCCTTATTTGGATGCATGTGTTTAAACGAATGACTCTGGAGAGAAGGAGTAAAGGAAGTCCATTTGATTGTACAGTATTCCTAGTCCCCCTTATCTATGGGGGATACATTCTAAGATACTCCACAAATGCCTGAAACCATGGATCATACCTAATTCTATATATACTCTCCTTCTTCTACATATATATTCCTGTGATAAAGCTTGATCTATAAACTAGGCACAGTAAAATATTAACAACAATAGCTAGTAGTAAAATAAAACAACTCTAACAATATACTGTGATGAAAGTTACTCAGAATTTATGATTTTTTTATTGTTGAAATTTCCCATGTAATATTTTCAGAGCACAGTTGACCGCAGATAACTGAAACCACAGAAAATGAAACTGCAGATGAGTTGGAGACTACTGTTTTATGGTCAGGAAGAGTGGTTTGCAAAGAGATGGAATTAAGCCACATATTTTCCTTCTCTGTTCAAAGATGGCTAGCTCTGAGGAGAATGACTCCCTGAGCAGCTGTAGGGTTGGGAGCTCCGTGAAATCTTTCTGGTGAGGGAATGGAGGCTGCCTGCACAGTTTGCCTGGTTTCATCACCAAATTACTTAGAGAGAGGAGAAAGTCGTTTACTCGACATTGAAAGAGGATGGAAGATTTTAAGGCATTTAGATGAAAGAAACCTAAATTTTAAGTATCAAGCTGAAATCTGTTGACATACTTGAAATCCAAGTTATATTTAAAGTTACAGATGTCAGTGTTTCTCTTCTGGACTGAAGATATTAGTGGACAGTAGTATCACTGGATAAACAACATTAAAGCTGTTCAGACACCAGTATGGATGCTTAGAGGTAATGGAGATGTGCATCTTGTGAACTTTTTGCAGGATCAAATTGTAGGAGAGGAGTGTGAGAATGATTTCGCTGAAGTTATGTCATGAGACAAGACACCTTTTGAAAAAATATTTTGCACCTTGAACCACTGGCTTTTCCAAAGTGTCTGTTTTGTAACTTTCCTACTAATATCAAAGAGTTTCTGCAAATGTCTGGAAATAATATAACACAGATACTCCATCCTCTTTCCTGAATAGAGTCCACTAGGAATTCATAGGGCTGAGTTGGGACAATATGGTTTCTTTGAAAGAATGGTAAAATCCAATCTTTGAGTTTACTCTTTGTTTCGTAATGAGTAAAACATAAAATGTTTTCCCTATAAAAAAATAAACTTTTCAGGTCAAAATATTCCCTTCCACCAACGTTTAAATTTACAAAATTTCCCCTATCTCTTCCATTATTTATTCATATGGAGTTTTAGCTATGAACTTACATGCATAGACATGTATCCATAGAAAAGACAGAAACATTGTAAGCATTGGGGCATGTGTGTTTTTATTAAGTGACCCATTCTACACATAATGCTTTAAAAATTGCCTGGTAGAAAAATAAATCTTGAGCCGGGCGTGGTGGCGCACGCTTGTAATCCTAGCATTCGTGAGGCTGAGACCTGAGGATCCAGTTCCGCGGCCAGCCTCAGCTAACTAGTGAGGCACTCTGCAACTTAGTGAGACTCGGTTTCAAAATAAAGAATAAAAAATAGGGCTGGGGTGTAGCTCAGAGGTAGAATGCCCCTGAGTTCAATCCCCAGTACCACACACACACACACACACACACAAAAAAAAAAAAAAAAAAAAAAAAAAAAAAAAAAAAAAAAAAAAAAAAAAAAAAAAAAAAAAAAAAAAAAAAAAAAAAAAAAAAAAAAAAAAAATAAATAAATAAATAAATAAATAAATCTTGGAGAAATTCTATATTAAGACACATACATACATTTAAATCACATTTTAAGATGCTGGATATGTCCCATACTATGGGTGTATCACAGTTTATTTATCCATTACCTATCAATGGATATTTATGTTCTTTCTAATGTTCTACTTAGAATTAAGGCTTTCTAGCCCTGAGTTTTTTTTCACTCTAATCCTTTTAAATCCCTTATAATTAGATAATCTTCCAATGCTGGGGACCTATGAAATGTAATGGCTAATTTTATGCAATAACCAATAATATCCCTCCAAATTTCCCAAGCCATTTCCTTTGGTGAATTCTTTTTTTTTTTTTTTTTTCGGTACTGGGGATTGAACTCAGGGGCATTCTACCTCCGAGCTATACCCCCAGCCCTATTTTTTTTTTATTCTTTATTTTATTCTTTATTTTTATTTCACTAAGTTGCGGAGTGCCTCACTAGGTAGCTGAGGCTGGCTGCGAACCCGGATCCTCCGGTCTCAGCCTCCCTAATCCTGGGATTACAAGCATGCGCCACCACGCCTGGCTCCTTTGGTGAATTCTAAAGGTCATTTAGCATTTGTGATTTAGCCAAATATACCTCCTTGGAGCCCTTGAGTCCTCGTCCTTAGCTTTTCGGATGAATTTTCCTTCTTGTTCCTCCTTGACCATGCCTCCCACTCCTGTCACCTGTCAGGATTTTGTTCAGTATTTTGTGGGGGAAGACTTCCCTTGGATGATGGAATGGGATATCTTTTTGTTACATCTGTTATTACAAGCAGTCATTTGTGATCCCTGTAACCTGTAAAAATCCCTCAAGAATAATAAGAGCTAAAGTTTCATTCACAGTTGAGTGATTCATCCAAAAGTATTGCTTAACAGCCCAGGAAGGAGTTATAACTATGATAAGGGTTTTGTTGATAGGATTACTTCTGTGACAAGGTAAGCAGGTCCTTATCCCTGATCCAAGAAAACAAAAAGCCTTTATCCTTCCTTGGGTCTTTCACAAAAGAGCTAGGGGCACCACTGTTGGGATTAGAAGAATGTAAAGCCACTGTTCAGATAGTGCTACCTTGCAAAAGGAACCCTTTGTATCAAGAGGTCACTGCCCAGGTTTAATACTCAGACTTTGTTTTAGAACACAGGACAAGTATTAAAAGTTTTTTTGACTATGTCTCCAACAAGTCTTCACAATAACTTCTTTACATAATTTTTACATTCCTGAAAAGTACACTGTTATGTAGAGTTCTCCCACTGTACTGACTCAGGTAGGCTAAGAGATCCTACAGATGAGCGAGAGTAGGTGATTTATCTCACCATGTCCAAAACACATCCCAAATCTGCTTTCATGTCCATCTGTCCCTCGGATCAGAATTATGCTGCCTTCTAAACAGAGGCATGTATTCAAACAGAAGTATATGTTTACACATAAGTAGAAGTGAGCCTTGGGGAATTTTGAGGCATGCTGGGAAATTCAATAGTACTTACAGTCACGTCTGACCATCTATAGGGGTGTACACTTACTCAGAGTTCGCATAGCTGTGCCCAGGTACTGTAACTCAACTCCTTGCTTGATCATTGCCCTCTTCTTGTTCTGTGAAGTGAGAACGGCCTCAGATACATTTGTCCCGGTGAGGCTGAGAAGCACTTGTACCTACTACATCTATGTTTAAAGAAAAGGCTGTTCTGTGTGTTTATCCCTGTTAGGATTCAGTTCTTGCCTGCTCTGTTTTCAGTTACCAATCCTTATTTTGATATGTTTCACCAATTCTGTGTTCCCAAATGTGCTTGATCATCGAAACCACCTGAAATACTGTGAATTCTATGATCAGACAAGTTTACGAAACTTGTTTAAGACTCTTGGCCTGATCCAGTGCACCTGTCTCTTGGAGTTTGCTGTTGAGTCCTGTCAAGAACCAAGGTCCACTGTGTGTCCTGCAGGCCCTTTGCCTCCTGCATTGCTCTTGGCGGAGAATGAGCTAAAAGCAGAAAGATGTGAAGAAGCCAGATTTCACTTCTTAGAGATCCTTTCCAAAATCAGGAGAGGCTCAGGAAGTGTCGTGAGCTGTAGTAATCTTTACTCATTGTTTCAACAATGATTGTGTGCATACCTTGGGCCAAGCCTTTGAGCAAGGTGCTGGGGCTGTACAGCTGTGAACAAGGCAACTAATATTAATTGAAGTGCTTATCATGGGATGGATACCGAGCTAACTGCTCTTCACACACTTTTTCTTGCTTCCACGTCACAACTGTCCTTTGAGGTAGGTATTGCCACTTTATTTTGAAATTAAGAGACTGTTGTTTCAGAAGTTGAGCTGACTTGGCCAATGTCACAGATCTATTAACAGAGAGAGTCAGGATTCCTACCAAGTCTACAGACTCACGCTCGTTCCTATTGATCCAGGATCCCATGGTCCTCACAGATCCTTAGAGTTCTACATCCTTCTCTCCCTACTCCAAGCAGAAATTCTCAGTCCTGGCTACATGATATATTTGCTTGGGGATCTTTTAAAAAGTTTCTTTGCTTGGGCTTTACCCCAAACAAATTAAATACAAATATTTGATGGGGTCAAGGCATAAAGATTTTTTTTTCAAAGATCTCTGGGTGAAACTAACGTGTAATGAGGGTTGAGAATCTCTTAGAGCATCATTAATTGATGCCAAATAGATATCCTTTCTGCCAGTCTTGTAGCTTCCAACATTCTTTGGAAACCATGTGGCTGATTAAACTTTTAAAGACTCCTTATCATTTTTCTTCCCTTTTACATAAACTAAAACTTATCAAAATATATGACACATGCTTTCATAATGCAAAACTGATAAGGACATGATACAAAATCCATTTGACCAAAAATTTAGAAGCTTGGAGATCTTTTTTCAGGAGAAGTATAGTCAACAGTGATTGATGAGGAATCACCTGGGTTCTAGAACAGCCATGAGTTTGAAGATACTTTCTTTTAATCTGATGGAGGAAGAAAACCTTGGGACACCTGCTAGTTCTTGAAAGTTTCTCTCTTCCTTGATGAACACAGGCTACAAGTCAATTTATTTATGTATTAATTTATTTTGTAGGTCCAAGTGAAGTAAAATAAAAGATAAAATACTTTAGATCTTGTTCATTTTGGTGTATTAATATATGCAATCTAAAGTTTATTTTAAATGCTCTAAAGAAAAAATACTCTAAAAAATAGATTAGATATCTAAATTTCTCCAGTCTGCTTTGAAAAATTTTAACTGCTCGAACAATGCAAGTGTGTATACTTATATAAACTTCTAAGTTAAGAATTCTGCATTTCAGGATTTCAACACTTGATCAAACATCTATTATATGGTCAGTAATATCTTACCTTTGTGAAGATGCAGTCTAATTAATTATTGAGTCTGTTCATTTAATCTGATTTTGCCTTGTCTCCAATTAGTAAGTTGTGTCTGTTCTCTAACAGGTTCTTTTCTAAGCATCTATATCAAATATTAAGAGTAAATAATTAGTTGAAATAATCACAAAATTGGGCTCCATCAAACCCCTCGAAAGAAAATAAATTTAGGAGTCACTGTATTTCAGTGAGTCTGAGGCACCTCTATGAGAGGAAAAAAATCACAGCTACCAGGGGTGGAGAGACTTTTTAAAGCAATGGGCTTTTAGACAGAGAAAATAAGAGCAATGACTGCCACTCCACTGTTACAGAGAACTTAGGGCGATTATTACCTTGGCATTTAAAAAGTGAGACAACAAGGCTGATGAGATAGTTGAATCTTGGTGTTCCACTGGGATGGAACATTTTATGGGTCATCATTTTATTACAATCGCTAGAATAAACCATTATGAAAATAAAAGTAAACAGAGAAACGATAAAAAATAAAAAATGAAAAATGGCCTCCTTTTTTACATTTCCACATAGGTGATCTCCATACCAGGAGATGAACTTGAACTTGGTTGGGCGGGAGACGGACCTGGTTGGGCGGGAGACTGGAGCCCCTCAGAGAATTTGGGATTCTTCCATTTTTACTGGGAGGGTTGGCAGGTATAACATGTGTTGTCATGTGAGTCCACGAGAGCCCCTGTGGCTCTAGCTCCCGGCCCTCGCGTGGTGGGGAGTCCGTCGCTCCCTCTGAAGCACTCGACTGGTTTCTGTCTGTGGCTTAACCATG
The DNA here is from genome assembly GCA_004027655.1 of Graphiurus murinus. Lineage (NCBI taxonomy): Eukaryota > Metazoa > Chordata > Mammalia > Rodentia > Gliridae > Graphiurus > Graphiurus murinus. The sequence goes on from PVLC010000886.1 coordinate 102,831, forward strand.
AGCAGTGGCTTGGAAGTGTCGTGGCATGAGAAGCATGCAGTCCACAGCATGCGCTGCCCTCCTCTTCTACATGGCTCTGCATGGAGACCCCGGGGCTGCCCGCCTCTGCTCTCAGGCCTCGCCTTCTTTCCCTACAGAACTCCCTGAAGGCCTCAAACCGGAAGAAGAAGAGAACGAGCTTTAAAAGAAAAGCCAGTAAAAGAGGAACTGAGGTAGGTGTCTTATGTTTGGAGGAAATACATACTCTACCCTGATGACCAGGCCCCAGCTTAACTCTCTGATGAATCTCTCACCCCTCCTTTCAAATCCTTGGCTACACTCCAAGAGCCCTAAGATTTTTTCTGCTCCAAACCAATAATCAATCAATCCATCTATCCTTCTGCCATTTCAAGAGCATTTGTACTTGCCTAGAAGCAGCATCCCCCAAACGATAATGACAATGAAGATAAGAGTTAACATTTTCAGAGTTCTTAAGAGTACACAGAATAAAATCAAAAGCATGGCTTGATTCTCTCAAGCAAATTATAGTTTAAGATATTTTCTTCCACTGGGTGTGGTGGTACATGCTTGTAATTCTAGTACTTGAGAGGCAGAGACAGGAGGACCTCAGGTTAAAGGCCAGCCAAAGCAATTTACAGAGGCACTCAGCAACTTAGTGAGACCCTATTTCAAAATAAAATAAAATAAAATAAAATAAGGCTGGTGTAGCTCAGAGGTAGAATGCCCCTGGGTTCAATCCCGAGTAGCATGAAACAAACATACAAAAATGGGATATTTTCTTCCAAGCATGTGTGGGCAGTCCTATGAAGAGCTAGGCTTGCAAAACAAGATATAGGAGTTTGGGGGTTGGGGGGGAGGCACTGGTTGTGGAGGGTTCTCACGTCTGTGTCTGGGTTTGCTTTCAAGTCATGGATGTCTGTCCTAACAGCGCTACTTGTTTTTTACAGCAGGAAAACAAAGGCCGCCCTTTTGTGATAAAGCCCATCTCTTCTCCGCTCATGAAACCCTTGCTTGTATTTGTGAACCCCAAGAGTGGAGGCAACCAGGTGAGTTATTATGCAGGAGTTTAACTTAGAACTTTTGATTATTTCTTGAAAACACAATTCTCACTAATGATTAAAATAGTACCACTAGGACTCCGAGCATTGGAAGACAGCTGATTTCTCATGACCAGGATATTGTTGCTTTGTTGGGCAAGGCAAAACCTACAGTGTTTTTGCATGTATCCCTCTACGTCCATGTAAGACTGTACCACAGGTCCTCCCAAAACCTAACTACTGACATTTTCTCTATAGAGTTTCAAGAAAGATCATTCCAGAATCTCTCTTTGTATGTTTCAGGGATTCTCAATTCTTATAGTTAGGAAACCCTCTACCAATTTACCTTTATTTCTTCCTATTGCAATTTAGATCCAGCTACTTTTGTCCCTGTCCTCAGGGAAAAGGGCAAACACGACTCATCGGTTGGGACAATCATTGGCAAATACTACCAAGGCTATCAAAAATATCAGCTTCTAAAGATTTTGTTCTGTCCTTGCCTAATACCTTCAATATTGCTAATATTTACTTTGCTTGAGAGTAAAGAAATAGCAGTACAAAAATTAGGCTTCACGGCATATCTAAAGCAACGATGCTCTTTAAAGGACAGGATTTGTTCTAGAATCCAGGTCTTTGTCTCTTCATCCCGTTTTCTTCCCGCTCTCTGAGACTTCTTTTCGGTGCTCTTCTGTGGGCTTAGGTTTTCTGTATTTTCATGTGAGTTTGGATGTGAAAATATTTCCTCTGTTCATCAAGTGTATAGTTTACATTTTGAGACAAGATTCTTTGAAGTTTCATAATAAACAACTAGAGATTTGGAACTCTTTAGTCATCCACTATAAAAGATGGGGCCGAAGATCATTGCCTAGCCTGGCAGCACAGACCTGTAATTCTAGTACTTGGAAAACTGAGACAGGAGGACCACAGATTTGAGGCCAGCCTCAGCAACTTGGTGAGACCCTGTTTCAAAATAATACAAAGAGCCGAGAGTGTAGCTCAGAGGTAGAATGCCTCTAGGGTCAATCCCCAGTAACTAACACACACACACACACACACACACACACACACACACACACACACACACTCTCACACATGGGGAGTCATATAATTGGGACTGATCTCATAGTCCAAATTATGTTGCTGTTATTAAAAATTCTTTAATTATAAAGCTTATCTCATGAAAGCTTGTGATTTAAAGGAAATACTCCTATTTTCTTCCCTTTCTTTAAAATTCTTGACTACTTGCTACGTTAAAAATATGCTATGTTAAAAATAGGGGGAAAACATGTTATAAGCAAAGAAATAATTTATTTTCAACATGCTGCATTTTTGAGTTGCTGAGTGTTGGTCTTGATACTGTCATCATGGTGGTTCTAAGACTGTCAATAGAGGAAATCCTAAGAATTGGTTTCTTACAAGGAAGGTTCAATTTTCCCTAAACCATACCCGTTCTTGGGATTGTCTTCCCATAGTCTATCAAGGGTTAGGGATATGGTTGGGAACCACGGAACGGAGCGAAATGAATGTAATTGGCTTCATAGTTTTGGCCACCTGAGCACCACGTGCTATTATCAAATATATATTATCATGACTGTCCATATATAAAATTCATTTATTGAATCATTATCATCCTTTCTCCTAGGACACCCAGAAGCTTGCAAGTTATCCCTACCTTTAGGAAGTTGACGATTCATTTAAGACAGAGCCTGTCCCCATCTCTGTATAAATTATTGATGGCAGGGACTCCAGAGACTATCTAATGTTGCTTCCTAGTTCACTAAATAGAAAACAGGTTAAAGAAGTGTGAGTGAGTTTTCCAAGGACATCTTGTTTGTTAGAGCAAGTGGGGAAAAAGTGCTTCAAGTGACATGCGCTCTATGTGAGTTCTAAATTGAGTGGATCAGACTGTAAGTGCTATGAAATTTCAGAGTCAAGATGTGACTTTGGGTGATAGGAGGTGATGTCATGGACGTGGCTGAAATGAATGATGGGCATTCCTTCGTTATGCGGAGGACAGAAGATTGGAGGAGCAGCCTTTCCCTTCTCTCCCATGGCAAATTCCTGTCACCCTTCAAGGCTCACAAGTGCCTTTCTTAACCCTTTCTCAAAATTAATCACCCTCTCCACTCTACTCTAACAGCCCTTGGGACACACCTGTACTATGGAAAGTACTAGAAAACCATTCAGTACTATTAGGATGACCTTCATAATGTTAGGGACTGCACCTTTGAATCTTTGACTTCTAGCACATGGTTACAGGGCAAATATAAATAATAATAGTAGTGTTAGTAATAATAATAATACTAATATGGTATTATAAGCAATGTGAATAAATGAATAGACATTCTGATGATAATTATTCATTTCAAGGACCGTATGGTGAGTGGAACATGCGTGTCGGAAATGTGATGAGATAAATATCAGTATGAGCCTATGGAAAAGTGTCTTAAAAACTTGGTTGAGGATTTGGGATTTGTGCAGGAAAATTGTTTTTGTTGTTGTTGTTGTTAAAGTATTTTGGGTTTTGTGAAATCTTTTGGTTTTTGAACAAATTAAATTTAATGTGCACACGGTTTGCTTGAAGAGCCTATTAAAAGTGAGGATGCTACCTCAGGAAGTCGGGGTGGAATCTCCCATTTCTAAAAGCTGTCAGATGATGCTACTGCTTCTGCCAAGACGGCCACTTTCTGATTGGCAAAGGCTCACTGCAATCATAGAGAAATTGTTTGATCAAAAACTGATTTTTGCTTCTTAATAATTTACTTATTCCCTCATCTGTTTTTATATATAATAGACTCTCACTTCATCCCCTCTTGAAACTTAGGTTTCATACTTTTTTGCTGGGGCCGGGGGAGGTGTTCTACCTATGAGATACACCTTCAGCCTTATTTTATTTTTTTTATTTTGTAACAGGGTCTTGCTGAGTTGCTGAGGCTGACCTTGAATCTGCAATCCTCCTGTCTGGGCCTCCCAAGTACAGGGATTACAGGCATGTGCCACCACATCCTGCACATTTCTTTTTTTTTTTTTAAACTAGCATTTGTCCTCTGTTAAGTAAATAGCTAGACAATGTTGCCATCTACTGACAAGAAAAATATCTGTAGCTTTTTTCTTACTACACAATGCATAGGAGGAAAATTTTCAACATTGCGATAAGCACGACTACTTCTATGATCCTTTAGACAGTGCACCATTTAACACTTCCTTCTTGTAAATTTCACAACAATTATCTTTGTTTTCTGCACATTCTCAAGGTAGAGATGACACTGGTATTTGGAAAAGACTTAGACTTTTTGGTAGCCACTGCGGTTACTGTGGAGCTCTGAATTATTTAAAGAAACAGTCATGGGATAAGGGAGTAATCACCTGTGAATGACCTTCCTTGCAAAGAAGAGTTGGTAGACAGAAGACAGAACTTACTCCAACAGCCCCCTCCTCTACATGGAAATTTTGAGGACAAGAGAAATAGAAACTCCTATACTCCTGCCAGCTTTAATTTCAAAGTCTTTCATCCCCCTCTGCTGTTCCTGACCTACAAGCATCTTTCTATCTGAGTCTTGCAGACTTTTCTGATGCCTTAATGTTCCTTGCTCGATCTTGATTTCTCTCTCTCTCTCTCTCTCTCTCTCTCTCTCTCTCTCTCTCTCTCTCTCTCTATGTTCTCGCATGACTTTGTCTTCCAGATGATTTATATTATAAATTCAGGCTTAAGCAGCTGTTCTGAACACTAGAATGATTTCAGCTAGCCAGTTCTGAGTGTTGATCAGCGACCCAGACCCTCATTCTTCACATGTCCAATGTGGGATTTCAGGGCAGAGACCTCGAGGCCTGGCAGAAGCTGGGCCCTTGGATCAGAGCTCCTGGTCCTGATCTGTGGGGGACAGAAGGAAGGATGTCCAGCAGTGGACAGACTCCTGCTGGCTGAGCTCACACCTTCACTGTGAACAGGCTTCCTCAGATCAGGATTGCCCTCCTAACTCAAGGGCCTACTGACTTAGGAGTTACTCATCTCTACCAAGATGGGGAGAGGGGGCAGATAAAGAGTAAGTAACTTCACATGAGAAATGTGAGTCCCTAAACTGCTTCTAAATACTCAAACAGCTTCAATGAAGAAGTTGCTTCTTGAAAAATAAATTAATATTATTATTTGAACACTTTCAGTATTCTTTTTTTCCCTTTGCATCTAAGATTTGCATTTAGAGAAGCCCCATATCATTAGAGAGAGGCACTGCAATGGTTTCTTCTACTGACTTTGCGTCCAACAGACATTCAGCAAAGTTAACTCTGCAAGTCACTGGCCTCTTAGCTATTGCATGGGTTTCTCCAGTCAATATGATGTGGTAGATGACCTGCAATGCTGGAGGCTTTTCACCCTGGGGATGAATTAAAAATAATTGTATAGATAAATATGTAGGCTGCTTGAAGGTAGTGTAGGATAGGAAGAGGGCAGAGGGGCCGTCAGTAAATGAGAACGCATGCCAAAATCCAGTCTAAAACTGGGAGCGGTGCTGCACACCTGTAATCCCAGTATGTAGGAGGCTTGGACAGGAGGGTTATAGGTTCGAGGCCAATGTGTGGTAATTTAGCAAAACCATATTTCAAAATAAATAAAAAAAAAAAACAGGGCAGGGAGTGTAACTCAGAAGTAGAACACCCCTGGGTTCAATCCCCAATAACACCCCCCTACACACACAACCTTAGATCTTGACCAAACCAAGACCAAACTATAAATCTGTATGAAGAACCTCCTTCTAAGTCATAATATTGGTGAAGCTCAGAGGGCAGACAAGTCACAAACCAAGTCATCTAACTCCCCTGATAGGTCTAGAATTCACATGTCTGTAACTGGAGTACTGATGGATCAACGTGTCAGTCTGATTCCCCTGATTAAAACATTTCAGGGACTCTTGGTTTCCCACAAAATAAAGCCCAGGCTTTTGAGAATACAAGACTTAGCCCACTTAGCCCAGAGCTTCTGCCAGCCGTTTCACCTCCCATCGCGCCCTGCCCCAGGATGTAGAAATCTTTAGGGGATGCACTACTTTCCCAGGGCACGTCTTGCTGTTCCACTCCCCTTGCCTTCACTCTGGAACTTCTTCCTCTATCTATTCCATGTGGAAGGAGATGGCTAAGGCTGCTTTTCTTTCCAGACACAGTTCCGGAAGTTCTAGAAAGCCTTCATTGAATCTCCAAACTCGTGCTCAGACAGTCTCTCCTTGGGGCGCTCCTGCTTCTTCTTGGGCATCTCTCTCCTAGTGCTGACCATCTTCAGTGAATTAATGTCTCTAGTCTTGATCTCCTTCCGATAGAGTCGGCGCGCTGGAGAGCATGCGTGGACGTAGAGTGGCAGCCTAATACCTATTTATTGACCGCGTAGTGGCTTCCTTTTGGTGTGGAGCCAGTTCGAAATGATGATTTCATAAGCTCTTCTTTCCACCAACTTTTATTTTCCAAAGGCTTTTTATTGTCTGGGCAGTTGTCTTTTCCATGATTTAGATAATGCGTATGTGATATGAACCAAGACCTTGTAATATGGCTGAATGTTCCAGCAGTGTGATCGTGAGGATCTCTCTGTGCAGTTTGAGCTGACCTGGACTTCATCTTTTCTCCATGACCCCAGATCATTATCATTTTTCTTTATGACTAATTCATAGAACTTCCTGCTGAGAGCAAGAGGGTCTCTGGTTCATGTCCTCATTCTCTTTCCCAAAACTGCGAGGCACATACTGGGGCAATGAAGGAGTCTTGCTCATTTCCCTCTATAAAAATCCACTTATTTTTCAGGGAAGTTGCATTTTCTTGTAGAGCTGGAAAGAATAAGGTTTTATTTATTTATTTTTTTACCTCTCAAGAATACCCAATCATATAATATTTTAAAAAGTTCTGTGGTGCCGGGCGTGGTGGCGCACGCTTGTAATCCCAGCATTTGGGAGGCTGAGACCTGAGGATCCGGGTTCGCGGCCAGCCTCAGCTACCTAGTGAGGCACTCGCAACTTAGTGAGACTCGGTTTCAAAATAAAGAATAAAAAATAGGACTGGGGGTGTAGCTCGGAGGTAGAATGCCCCTGAGTTCAATCCCCAGTACCGCAATAAAAAAAAAAAAAGTTCTGTGGTCAGTGAGGTATTATATCTATGACATGTATTGGAGTTCATGTGTAAGCTATATTTTTTCTTTCATTTAGAGAAAACCAGACTCTGGCATAAAAGTAGCAGTTTTTGTATTTGTCCTACAGCATGTGATAATTCTGAGAGTGCTTCAGACTTGCTAGTGAGTGACATTGTATAAATGACTCAGTAGATTTAATCCTGTGTTGAGAAAGAAACAAATTACTCTTTTCCC
>PVLC010000886.1:110307-170069 GCA_004027655.1 Graphiurus murinus
TTTTTTTTTTTTTTTTTTTTTTTTTTTTTTTTTTTTTTTTTTTTTTTTTTGCGGTACTGGGGATTGAACTCAGGGGCATTCTACCTCCGATTTTTTTTAAAAATGTTCTCATTCAGTTATTTTTCCTAATGAATATCATAGTTTGGAAAGAGGATGATTACTTAGAAAAAGTCATTATTTCATGCTGAATGTCAACATTGATAAGGTAGCTATGCACGGCTATGCAGGCTATTCCTGCCCAAGTCCAGGGGGCCTGATCCTAATAGACTGTGATAGAAATGGCATCTCCCTGACGTGTGCAGTGAACAGCTCACCAGGCTTCATTAATGCCTCTCCCTCAAAAAGAACAAATTGAGATAATTGGGTGTTTCAAGTAATACACGTTGAAAATGAGCAAAACCCAAACTGTGCAGCCGTTCATATCTTTTAGAGACATTTTAGGTGAAGAAAAATAAGATCTCAATGCCTCTTTTTAAAAATTTTTGTTTTTGAAAGGTGTTAATTACCTTGCATTGCATGCACAATAGGAGAAGCTGAAATTGAGATGTGCACTCTAGCATAGCAAAGGTAGGACAGAGTAATTAACATCAACAATTCGCAACGCTCTAGGAATCCAAAACTGAAAAATTAATTTTCTAGCAAGTCAGTTGGAAATGTTCTGTAAATTGGTTGGCCATTAAATGACCCTTATGTTACTTACTAAACATAAAAAATTATTGAAATAATCCCAAACACACTTACTAGCAAGGCCCAGCATGGGAAGAAAGAAAATGACCTAGTATTTACTTAGTATTATGTCTCTAAATCTGTTTGTATTTGACAGGAAGCAAAATATGCCACTTGATGAAACTGAAGGATTAGTAGTAATAATTAAGGGCAGAATGTTATTCCTAAAATTATAGCAAGCACATGATAAAGCAGAACTTTTAAAGTGTAGGTTTGGGTGATAGGTGGAACAAAAGACTTGCATTGGCCTCTGTACCAACCAACTTAGCAATGTGATAATTACAAACTACACTTCAGCCCTCACACCACCAACTATAATTTAATGAATAGATTAACAAAGAGCAGAAAAGAAAGGGACTCACATTCACAAAGGTCTATTTTGTGACACATACTGTGCTAGCTACATAACTATTCCTGATTCATTTAATTCACATAATCACCCTGGAAGGTAGACATCGCTTCTGGTTTATATACTGCATTTCTGCAAGATTATAAGCGCTCATGATTACCCAGCTAGAACACCCAAGTTAGTTCTGACTCAAACCTCAGGCTTGTTCTACTATACTTGGATAACTCTTAAACACAGCGTATTAGATATTTAAGTTTAGGAAGATTTTAGGGAAGAGAAATCACGGTATCTGCACTATTAAGTGGCAGACTGTGTGTTACTGATCTAATACTATTTTTCTGTGGTTGATAAAAAGAGTCATTCAATTGAATTTTAAAGTTCTTTTGGTATTGATTAATAAGAAGATCCTTCATTTATTTTTGCTTAATCTACTTTAAGAAATGATCGTTAGCCAGGCATGTGGCGCTTGCCCGTAATCCCAGTACTTGGGAGACAGAGACAAGAGGATTGCAGGTTTGAGGACAGTCTCAGCAATGTAGTGAGACTCTCAGTAATTTAGTGAGATCCTGTCTCAAAATAAATGAATGAATGAATGAATAAATAAATAAATAAATGAATAGGGTTGGGGGTTTAGCTTGGAGGTAGAGTGCTCCTGGATTCAATCCCCAGTACAGTTAAAAAAAGGATCTCCTCTTGCTTGTCATAATAATCATCTCTGTGTATGTTGCAGTTATTCAAAACACTCCAACAATGTTTATGTAAGAGAGAGGAGTTTAGTTTAAACTGATATAGACTTGAGACTGAATAGTGTCAAAGCAAGCTATTATAATCTTATAAAGTAGGTAAAGTTTTATGTAAGACTGTAATATATAAAAATATATTCCCAATTATATGTTTGCTTAATTTAGAAAAAGTATTTCCACACAATCATACTTAGCTAACATCTGTATTTCATACTGTGCAGAGACAATAATAATCTGTGTGGTAAAGTAAAACTTAATGTTAAATTGCATAAGCTGATTAATAACTTCCCCCTATGGATTTTCAGACATAAGATATTGATGGTAAAACTTGTATTAATGAATATTAATCACATACTGCATGGCGAGTGCTATGATGTACTTCTCAAACATTATTGCATTTCATCATGCAACAAGTTTGTGAGCCAGACATCTTATCTCTGTATCAAAGAGAAGAGAGGCTGAGCTTCATGAATTAAGAAATTCAACCATAGTTACAAATGTCAGACAAACATCTCACCTAGACATTCAACTTAGGTATATCTATGACCAAAGCGCATGATTTTAGCTACTACTCTATACCGTTAATAACTAAATAATTTTACTATTGGAAACTTTCTCCTATTATTTTCATTTCTTTTCCTCTACAGGGAACCAAAGTCCTGCAGATGTTCATGTGGTACCTGAACCCACGGCAAGTCTTTGATCTTTCTCAGGAAGGGCCGAAAGACGCGTAAGTCCATATGTATTTAGGCAAGTGAGATCATTCTGATTTGGGGGTCAAGTTCCATTATCTGGTTAACTTGTGAGATGTTTCCGACCCTCTCTCATCTCCCCTCTCACTAGTTCTTTCCTCCCTCTGAAACGTTATCTTCTGTTCCCTCCCACTGGTCATCGTGTGAGTTTCCTTCCAAGCATTATCACCTCAACTGTTGACCCAGTGAACACTCTGGTGTTTGCTGCTTAGTGCATGCAACCGTAGAGTGTTCACAGCAAGTTGTGAACACAGAAAGGACTCATCGTTTTCCTATTCACACACCTGCAACTTTGGAGATGAACTTCAGTGGGGATGTAAGTTTATTGCTGGGAGGGCAGCCATATTTATTTGTGACCATTTGATTCGGAGGGACTGTGTATGTGTGTCTGTGTGCATCTGAGAGAGGTCGATTGATCTATTGATTATCAATTATTATATTAATTAATTGCCTATAGACTCCACACCAATGTGGGGAGACATTTTATTTCTTCTCGAACCCTTTTCTGAGTTTCTCAGAAATCTTATTCTCTATTTGTGTTTGAAGTGTTGAAAATTCATCACTTTTCCTTCCCCTCCCCTCCAAATTTTGCTATATACATAGATGAAATTACTAATACCAATCTCAACCACATACACAGGAAGCGTGTGTGTGTGGGGTGGGATCAGAAGTAAACACTCCGAGTGCAGTGTGCATGTGTGCTTCTCTCACTCTGAACTTCATTATACAATGCACCAGTTAATGTATATTGGAATTTTAAAAAGTATTGAAAATTAAGTCTAGATGTAGGTGACCCTTCATGGTGGGAAAGAACAAGTAAACTTCTGCTGTTGTCTAATTTTCTATTTTAAATTTATTTACTAAGATATGTTATGGTGTTATCTGGTAATCGTTAGAACATAAAGGATATCAATATCCTTTTAAAAGTATCAATATCAGAGGCAGAGTCAATTCAGATGATTTCTAGAGAAATAATATTCCTGCATAAAAGGGATGAATCATATAATTGTTTAATGCAGGAGAACATGAACTATATAATTTAAATTTCCACTATTCTCAAAACCTATGCATTACTTTGCCACTAGAGCTTGCTCTAAGACTTCTACATTTTTCTTTTTTCCTGCTTTTGGTTGTGCTAAGGCAAATCTGCTACCCTGACTTGTCCTTTTAGTGTTTACTTTTCCAAAGATTTTTTTATCACTTTAGTTAGAGCTTAGGTAGATGCTTCCTAGTTCACCTGAAAGATCATGAAAGAATGGGGTCTATTTTGAGAAAAAAAAAAATCATACTATTTTACTCAAACAGTTGATGTTTTCTAGAGTAGAGCCACACCAGCTTCTCTTAAAAGCAAAAGATTTAGCAGGGACAGCATCCCTGCATCTTCCTGGGAACCAGCAGGAAAAAGAAAATGATCTAAACTTAAGAAGACAAATATAAAGAATAACCAGCAGATCTTCCTCTTAAAATAAGGCTGCCAGTGAGTGAGCTGACTGATAGCCTTGCAGGTACAGTGGTAAGGATGGCGGGGAACACTCTCCTCTCTCAGAAAGATTTCCTTCAACTAAGAGTGGGAAGTATATGCTTGAAAAATAAGCAGGTCTAGGAAAAGCTAATAACATATAAAGAGGAGACATAAAGGTTATTGATTACCTTTGATTTTACCTGATGATTTCCTTTAATAAAAGAGAGAAGGATGGAAAAAGAAAAAAGTAAAACACTAAAGAGAACAAGAATAAACGTGGTTGACACAGTAATGGGACTCATGAGAAACAAATCTCTAGGATACTCCGGAATCCCATCCTCACCCATGTTGGCCATTTAAAAACAATAGTCCCTTCCAACTCTGATCCAACCATTGGGTCCATCCTCCTGGGGTCCTTAGGGTGCTGGTTTTGATGGTATCATCTTCCTCATGATTATACATCTTCTCCAGTGGATATCACCCCCATGCATTTCGTCTCATGTTTTCTCTTTGCTGTAGGCAGTGATGTGTGCTTTTGTTTATATATTTTTTTTCTTCTCTTTCCCCTCCAGGCTTGAGTTATATAGGAAAGTACCAAATCTGCGGATTCTGGCCTGTGGTGGGGATGGAACGGTAGGTCCTGGAAAGAAAATCCAGTTCTCACCCTTATTTCTATCTTTCTTATAGTTTTCCTTGTGGTTGACCTCTTTCTTCTTTCCTACTCTTTCTATTCTCTTAAAATGAATGTCTCTCTCCTTTGAATCACAGCCCCTAAGGCTTAGATAGAACTTTGTTATTATTCTCATGGATAGATACTGGACCTTTCTAAAGTCACTTTGCTGTCTAGACTATATTACATCTTTTTCTGTTCCACAAGGTAATGATGCAGGCATATTATTGAAATGAAGATTACAAATGGTTAAATTCAGTTGGGCGTAGTGGCGCACGCTTTTAATCCCAGTACTCGGGAGGCTGAGACTGAAAGATCCAGGTTCGAGACCAGTGTCAGCTACTTAGTGAGACCCTCCGCAAGTTAGTGAGACCCTGTTTCCAAATAAAGAATACAAAATAGGGCTGGGGGGTGTAGCTCAGAGACAGAATGCCCCTGAGTTCAGTCCCCAGTACCACAAAAAAATTAAAAAAAAGGTTAAATTCTTTTTAAAAACAAATATTGACAGTTGGTCATGGTGGCACATGCCTATAATCCCAGTACTTGGGAAGCCGAGACAGGAGGACTACAAGTTCGAATCCAGCCTCAGCAATGTAGCAAGGATCTCAGCAAAATAGTGGCATCTTGTTTACAAATATAGGGCAGGGGGTGTAGCTTGGAAGTAGAATGCCCCTGGGTTCAATCCCCAGCATGATCAAAAAAAAAAAAAAAAAGAAAAAATACATATTTATGTATTTTTATTTATATATACATAGGTATGAATATATGTATTTGCTATATATGTATATATGTATAAATACATATTTCCATTTATTCTTTTAGTAGCTATTATTTATCAAATTTCTTTTTCAAACTGATATGTGAAAACTAAAAATGTACTCATTAATGTTGTGATGTTTAGATACATGAATACATTTCATAATGTTATATAAAGTTAAACATATCTATCTCTTCAAACATTTATCATTTCATAATGGTGAAAATATTCAAAATCCTTTCTTCTAGTTTTTTGAAATATATAGTACATCACTGTTGGTTTTTTTTCACCCTACTGTGCAGTAGCACACCAGAGTTTCTTACTCCCACGTAACTGTAACTTAGTAGCCAATGACAACCTTTCTCCACCCCTCCCCCTCCCAGCCCCCATTACCCACCATTTTACTTCAGATTCCGTGAGATCCACTGCTTTCAGTTCCACATATGACTGAGATCACGTGGTACTTATCTCTCTGTGCCTGAATTATTTTGCTTAACATAATAATCTCCAATTCCATCCATGTTGTTGCACATGACAGGACTTCATTCTTTTTATGCCAGGATAATAATGCGTGGTATATATCAACCATATTTTCTTTGTCCACTCATCGGTTGATGAACACTTAGGTTGTTTGCGTGCCTTGGCTGTTGAGAATAGAACCGCAGCGATTGTAAGCGTGCAAACGTCTCTTTGACGTGCTGACTTCGTTTCCTTTGGGTAAATACTCAGTAATGGAATTGCTGGATCATATGATAGTTTTAGTTTCTTGAGGAACATCTGTATTGTTCTCCATAATGGCCGTATTACTTTACATTTCCACCAGCAGAGTTCTAGAACTCCTTTTCCTCCACATCCTTGCCAGCCCGTGCTATCTTTGTCTTTCTTATAATACTCTTAGTGAACGGCTATCTCATTGTGGTTTTGATTAGCATTTCCCTGATGATTAATGATGTTGAGCTTTTTTTTAAAAAATACACTCACTGGGCTTTTGTATGTCTTCTTTTGAGAGATGTTTATATGGGTCTATTACGGACTTTTTAAATGGAGTGTTTGATTTTTTGCTCTTAAGTTTTTTGAATTCCTTATGGATTCTAGATATTAACCTCTTCTCAGTTGTGTACTTTGAAAATACTTGTCCCCATTCTAAAGGTTGTCTCTTTGCTCTCATGATTGATTCTTTTCTTTGCTGTGCACAGCTTTATAGTTCACTGTAATCCCATTTATCTATTTTTGCTTTTGCTTCTTAGGCTTTTGTGATCTTGTCCGAAAAATCCTTGCCCATTCTAATGTTCTGAAGCATTTCCTTTATGTCTTAATAGCATCAAGTTTTAAATTTAAGTCTTTAATCCATTTGGAAATGTTTTTTGTAACTGGCAAGATAAGCGTTTCATTCTTCTGTATGTGAATATCCAATTTTTTTAGCACCATTTATTGAAGAGACTGTATGCTTTCTCTAATGCATGTTCTTAGAACCCTTTTTGGGGAGATTTTGGTTGTAGACGTGTGTATTTATTTCTAAGTTCTCTATTCCTTTCCGTTGGTCTATGTGTCTGTATTATGCCAATACCACAATGTCTTGAATGTTATAGCTTCATAGTACAGTTCGATGTCAGGTAGTATAATGTTTCCTGCTTCATTCTTTTGGATCATGGTATATTTAGTTATTCATGCTTCTTTAAGGTCCCACAAAATTTTCAAATTGCTTTTCCTAGTTCTGTGAAGAAGTCATTAGTATTTTGATAAAGATTTTATTGCATCTGTAGGTTGCTTTGGGTGGTGTGGATATTTTAAGAATATTGATTCTTTTAATCCATGAACATGGAATATTTTACTTTTTTGTGGTACTGGAGGTTGAACCCAGGGGCATTCTACCTCTGAGCTATACTCGAAGCCCTTTTTATTTTATTTTCCATTTTGAAACAGGGTCTCACTAAGTTGCTGAGGGGCTTACTAAGTGACTGAGATTGGCCTCCAATCAGTGATCCTTCTATCTCAGCCTCCCCAGTACTGGGATTACAGGCATGCACCACCACACCCAGCTTTATATTTACATTTTAAAATGTCCTCTCCAATTCATCAGAGTTTTATAGTTTTCCTTGTAGAGCTCTTCAGATAAATTTATTCCTTGATGTTTTATATTTTGTAGCTATCATAAATGGGACTGCCTTCTTGATTTCTATTTCAGATAATTCACTAATAGTGTATAGCAACATTACTGCTTTTTGTGTGTTGATTTTGTGTCCTACAATTTTACCAGATTTGTTTATTAGTTCTAATGATTTTTTGATGGAGTCTGGGGTTTTATATGTTGATTGTATCATTCATGTACAGTGACAATTTGACTTCCTCTTTTGCTGCTTGGATGCCCTTTATTTCTTTCTTTTGCCTGATTGCTCTAGCTAGGACTCACGGGGCTGTGTTGAATGAGAGTGGAGAAAGTGGGAATTCTTGTCTCACTCCAGATATTAGAGAAAAAGCTTTCAGCTTTTCTTCATCCAGTATAATGTTAGCTATTGGCTTATTATAAATTGCCTCTATTACGTTTAGATACATTCCTTCAGTATCTAATTTGTTCAGCACTTTTATCATGAAGGGATGTTAAATTTCAAATGCCTGTTCTGCGTGTATTGAGATGATCATATGTTGTTCTGTCCTTCTTTCTGTTGATGCAATGTGCCACATTTGTTCATTTGCATATATTGATCCATCCTTGAATCCCTGGGATGAATCCCACTTGATTATGGTGAATAGTCCTTCTAATGTGTTGTTAGATTCAATTAGCTAGTATTTTGTTGAGGATTTTTGTGTCTATGTTTATCAAAGAGATTGGACTGTAATTTTCTTTCTTTGCTGTGTCCTTGTTTGGTTTTGTAACAGGGTAGTGTAACAGGATAGCCTCATAGAATATGATTGAAAGAATTTCTTATTCCTCATTTTTTTAATAATTTAAGAAAAATTGGTATTAATTCTTCTTTAAATGTATAGTAGTACTTATCAGTGTAGCTCTCTGATCCTAGGATTTTCTTCAATGGGAGACTTTTTATTACTGATTTAATCTCATCACTCAGTAGTGGTCTTTTCACATTTTCTATTTCTTCATGATCCAATCTTGGTAGGGTGTATGTGTCCAGAAATTTGTCAGTTTCTTCTAATTTATCCGATCTGTAAGTGTATATTTGTTCATAATAATCTTTAATGATCCTTGATATTTTTGTGGTGTCAGTTATAGTGACTCATTTTGTTGAATCTTCTCTCCCTTTTTCTTAGTGTAACTAAGGGTTTGTCAATTTTGTTTATTTAAAACACCATCTCTTTGTTTCATCAATCTTTCATATTATTTTTAATCTGTACTTCATTTACTTCTGCTATGATCTTTATTATTTTCTTCTACTAATTTTGGGTTTTGTTAATTTTTGTTTATCAAGTGTCTTATTATATAGCAATAGATTGTTTATATTAGGTCTTTATGCTTCTTTGATGTGGATGTTGTTTGCTAAACTTTCCTTTTAGTATGCTTTTACTGTATTCTACAAGTTTTGGTATGTTATGTTTCCATATTCATTTGAAGAAATCTTTTAATGTCCTTCTTGATTTCTTCCTCTATCCATTTGTTGTCCAAGAGTAAGATGCCTAATTTCCATGTAATTTCCAAATTTTATTGTTATTCATTTCTAACCTTATTGCACTGTTGTCAGAAAAGATATTCAATATGACATCCTTTCTCTTAAAATTTTTAGAGTTGTTTTGTGGCTTATTATATAATCTATCCTGGAGAATGTTCCATGTGCTGATAAGAAGAATATATTTTCTGCAACTGTTGGATAGAATGTTCTGTAGATGTCTCTTAGGTCCATTTGATATAGGGTTCAATTTTACTCTGAAGTTTCTTTGTTGATTTTATGTCCAAATGATCTGCCTTTCCTGAAAATGAAAAATGAAAGTGCCTTACTATTATTGCATCAAAATCTATCTCTCTTTTCAGGTCAAATAACAATTACTTTATATATTTGGGTGCTCCAATATTGGTTGTAGGTATATTTAGAATTGTTATTTCTTCTTGCTGAATTAACCCTTGTATTATTATATAATGACCTTCTTTGTCTATTTTAACTATTTTTTATTTAAAGCTTATTTTACATGATATAAGTATGGATACTCCTGCTTTCTTTTGGATTCTTTTGCAGGGAATATCTTATTTTATCTCTTTATTTTCAGTATATGCATGACCTTAGAAGTGAAGTGAGTGTCTTGTAAGCGACATATAGTAATTTTTTTTTTTTTATTCATTTAGTTACTCTTTGTCTCTTAATTAGAGAATTTAATCCACTTACATTTAAAGTACTTTTCAACAGGTAAAAATTCAATGCACTGAGTTTGAGGGCAAAGTCTTGGGCAATCTACTCTATTCTACCTTCAACAGATGGAGTCTTGCTCACACTGTGTTGCCTAAGTTTGAGGTAGTATTGGTGAAGGCAGTCACTGCCCAGATGAGTTATGCCTGAGTTTCTCAG
Source organism: Graphiurus murinus (assembly GCA_004027655.1). Classification (NCBI taxonomy): domain Eukaryota; kingdom Metazoa; phylum Chordata; class Mammalia; order Rodentia; family Gliridae; genus Graphiurus; species Graphiurus murinus. Next base: position 120,278 of record PVLC010000886.1, read on the forward strand.
CTTCAGGGACCTCTACAACCTCAGGTATGCACCCAGGCCCATACCACAGCTTGTAGTCATGCAGGCCAAAACAGCAGACTATACAACCAGGGCTCAGGACTCTGCTTGGTGTTGGGACAGGTCTAGATGATGTCTCTGTGAGCACTGGCCTGAGGATAACTGTGCTTCTTGAGGTTGGGAACGGGTGGTAGAGACAATTCTTTGATCATCAGGGTTGATGCTAAGGTGGGTTACATCTGTGTCTCACAGCCATGGGCACCTGTGCAGTCCATGCCAAGGTTGCCAATGTTGCATGACAAAACTCGAGTCCATCCCACTGTTGTGTATGTCTCTGCCTGATGTCAGGGCCAGTCTAGAAGTTCTGTTTTCAAGCTCTGACCTGGTGTTGAGTATTATCAGGGTGGGCCCAGCACTATGCTCCAAGACAAAGTTCTTTGCTAGGCTTTCTTCACTCTCTCCTGGTCAAGTTTGGAGAGAAAGTGATGGAGGCTGTCAGCTGCCTGGCTGGTGTAGTTCCAGTGGCTCAGTCCATTGGTACTGACCTAGCAGTTAGGGTTGTGGAGTTATGTCCAACACTTGGTATTATATGAGCCCCCAGTGCTGAATTTTAAGTCTTAGAGCCTCACGTTTCCCTAAGTGGGAGGTTCCTGTCTCTGTGTTCCTTGGAGCTGGAGAAACTGTGATGCAGCAATTCTTTCTTTCCTCAGTGCATTTTATTTTACTAAAACCAAGCTTGATGATCTCTCATCTCTGTGAAGTTCATTTGGTGTGTGTTCGCACTGGCATGTTTGTGAGGAGACAATCACTGGAGCGTCTTACTGGCCCACCATCTTGCTCTGCCTCTCTTCATTTACTCTGAATAATTGGTTACACTTAGTTAAGAAGAAATATGTGACTACACTTGAATTATTGCATTTTTTGTAGTGCAGGTAAAATTCAGAATATTGATTGATGTTGGTTTGCCTTATAAATTATTAATTGGTACCAATTTCATTTGTGTTTGAAGAAAACATGGGATTGTGTTAAAGTTTACTATCTTGGACATAATGCTCACATTCATTATGTCTCAATTATTTCTACATTTAGCTTCTACTTTTATTGATATATTTAGCAAAGGTAAAGAATTGAGACTCATGGCAGACTGTGTTGTACAGTGCCTTTTCCTTCTGAATTTGGAGTATGATTTCTTAGGATCTAGGACTGTTTTATGGACTATCTTTGGGTTTTCTTTAATCTCCCTGATTACAGTGTTTCATTCTCAAAGGCAGCCACAAAATCGCCTCTCTAATTTCCTCTGATAGCACCAAAGCACTTATATATCTTTGGATATACATTATATACCAATTAATGCAACGGGAATGAAATAGAAAAGTGATTCCATTAGTTCCTCAAGATACTTGGTGGAAAGGAAGAATGTATTTTTTTCCAGTTGGGAAAATAGGGTTGACCACTGTTCAAGATTCATAATACAATTTATTAGCTCATAAAATTCATTATAAAGCCTTCTAGAATAAAAGAAAAACCTATTTAACTTTTTTTAACCTGGTGTTTTCAAAATGTATTTGGTGGTAGAATTTTTCCCTTACAATGTTGCCAGTTAAATTGCAATTGGTTACGGTGTTCTAAGGAGATCTATCTCGTGATTTACCTAGTGTATATTCCTAGTGTAAGGGTGACATGGGTGTTATTTATTTTCGCCATATCAAAAGTATCTTGGCTGACTCTCCTGTAATAGAATACAGGTCAACAAGAAGTAAAGCAAAACAAACTTATTTAATCAAATTTTCACTTGAATCAAATTTTTACTTTAGATCGAAGACCTAAAGACCCAAGTGAAATTATTTGCTTTTATACTTAGGCTCCATGAAGAATGGACAGTAGATAAAAATGTGACGAACATAAAAGGTATAATCTAATAGTAAAGGGCTGAAGGGGGAAGCCCAGCAAGGGCCATATATTCAGATTCTTGGCTTCTCTGTGGTTCTAGTTCCTATTACCTGCCTTGGGAAAAAGGGATTCTGATTTTTGTGACTCACTGTGGGAAAGTGTGGATAGAGAGACACCATAGTCCAGGAGAAAGTCAGAGAGAAAGCTTTGCTTCTGAGGCCTTTCCAGCATCCTTCCAAAGCTTTTCAGCTTGAAGGACTCAGCATGTCAAAGCATGTTAATGCACCATACCTTGGGGTATCATTTTCTAAGTCCCAACATTATTGTAGAATTTTCTCAACTTCCCTTTGCAGGAATTACCTCCAAACGTATCCTCTACAGATAAATATATTGTGTTCTTAACTCAGCTACCCCTCAGATAAGGTATCTTTAGTGAAAGAATAAACCTTTACTATAGTTCTTTCTTTAGAATCTGCTTGCCTTCCTATAAGACTTCAGCATCTCAGTCACCATTTTTCTACTGTAAATCTGAGTGAAGGCAGAAGGCAACAGACAAGTTGAGGATATGCCTGCTGTCCTGAATTCCTAGTTCTTCCTCAGCTCAAATTCACATCATCTATCTATTACTACCCAAATTGTGGACTTTATCTCTGTGTTAGGTGCTTCACCTCTGAATCTCCAGTGAAATTCCCATTAGACCTCTCCCTCATCCTCCTCATCCTTCTTCCTCTCCTCCATTCAATGGATAATGTGTAGAAAGCACTATTAGATTGTGTAAGTACTGAGACTCTGCAATTAAAAAGTATTTGAAAACCTGGGGTTTCAAGCCATATATGATAAAGAGGAAGAAAACCAAGTCCAAACACTTGCAAAACACTTAATTATGGAGTTTGAGCCAAAGTCCAAAAGGAAAATGAAAAGATAAAAGAACAGGACAACTTGTAGTCTTTTCTGTCAAGGAAATAAATTGAAAGAGGAATTTCAAGAGAGAAGCAGTAATTTAATTTTTAAGGAGAAACTGAGGAATTAACATGAATTTAGAGACTAGAAAGTAATTGATTTCAAGAAAGCACTTTCATGAAAGTGGGAAAAATAAAACAACAGAATGATAGTAAGACTTGGTACAACTCTAATGAGCCCCTATTGATCAGATTCAGTTCCAGTGTGGAATGTCAGGGAATGCTCAGATGTCATTGTGACTCTCCTCTTGATGCATAGATGAGCTGGTTCTCCTACTTTTCTCATCTGGTCTCTTCTAGCATCTTGTCCTTGTATGTATTAATGGGTATTTCACAAGGCTACATATTTCTCTAATGTACTAGGTGCTTTTCTTCTTAGGGACATCATCTGTGGTCCTAATTTCAGTTTTCACATCCGTCCATGTAATTGACAAATGCTCTAGTTATTTGCTCTTGAGTGTCCACAGTCACTTGAAATAAAGCATGCCTAAACTAAACATAATGTATTTACCCTAGAATTGGTGCACACTCCTAGGTTTCCTTTTTATTGTATCTTGTTAAAGTAAGGTGTTTTGTGAAAATCATACAGAGTTTATGAAGTGTTTTTCAAGGTATGGGATTGATGTTTTTTGGTTTATTAGTTTAGAATATGAAACCTTTAATCTTGGGTGGTGGCAGAATTTATAAAAGGAAGAGGCAGCCCAGTGGATTCTGGAAGAAAAACCACTGGCTTTAGGCAAGTGAGTTATAATTCTCAAGAGTGTCAGGTGTATATTTGACATAAGGTATTCAGCCCTGAGTTACCCAGCGTGTCTATCACTGTAGAAGCTGTCAGAATTCTGCCAGGGTGTTGACAAGACTCAAGGAGGAATCCAAGATGGAACACTTTGACTCATTATGAGAAAGATATATTAACCCTTTATAATACTAGTTTAAGTATACAAAGTATTATTAAACATAGAAATTTTGCATTATTTTGAAAAATGTTTCTAGGTTTCAATATTAATTATGTGTATGTGTATGTGTATGTACGTGTGTGTGTGTGTGTGTGTGTGTGTGTGTGTGTGTGTGTTTTCCTAGGAATTGAACTTGGGCATTCTACCTCTGAGCTACATGCCTGGCCCTATTTTATTTTGAAATAGTGTCTTGATAAGTTCCTGGGGTTGGCCACAAACTTGTGATCCTCCTGTCTCAGCCTCCCTGGGATTATGTGTATTCCACCATGACAAGCTTAACATTAGTGACTTTAATTCTATGTTATAAAAATACAAGGATACGGGGTGATCTGTCTCCCAAAGATTCATTAGGAGTTGGAGATGGAAGACATGACTGCCTCTGTTCTGTGACAGTACTGTGACTTTTAGTCTGCAAAGTGATACATTTGTATGGCATAGATGAAGTGCTCTGTGTTAGGCATCATAAGGTAACAGTATACTAAAAATAAGGTTCTCTACACCTACAGCATTATAATAATGTAGACCATTGCTGTTCATGTAAACTATAATGTAAACTACATTCATAATTTTTAGAGGGCACTTTTTAAAAAAGGTAAAAGGAATCAGGTTACATTTTTATATTTTATTTATCATTCATCCAAAATTTTTCAATGTGCAATCTTTCACAATTGCAATATTTCATGTTCTGTTCATATTCAAAGTCCAGATTCTATTTTGTACTTGCACCACCTTCAGTTTGAATTACCCACATTTTATGCTCACTCACCACTGTTGGCCAGTGGTCACTGTCTTGGATCATGCAAGTGCATGATTTCTCTTTGTAAATGATTTTCATTAATTCAGAATTTGTCCCATGGTCTGGCCTTATCTTTGATCTCTAGGCTGAGATAAAATTCAGCAAACCCAAGACTAATCTCAAACCTTTGTGCATATAAACTAGAAAGGTCACTCTTTGGTCAAGTGGTAACTTTGCTGTTTTTGGTTACAGCTACACTGTACCTATCACTCTGATTAAATATTGAAGAGCACCTGCATCATGGCTCATTTTAGTGTACTCCATGGTCCCTGCCTATCTGACTTCTAACTACACTCATCCACTTTTAGACACTTTAATGTCTTGCTCAAGGTCTGGAATTAAATCGAGTTTAGGCATCCATGTCATGCTTAGTCATTGTTTATCTGGCTTCCCTGCACTAGGAGACATCTTATTAGTAGGCATTCCCATGCCCTGACCTTCTAGAGCAAGGCAGAGAAGAGATTCCTATCTTCCTCCAATCGACAGGGACATGCAGTTCATTCTAAACCCCCTTCCTGTCTCCACCTCAACCTACCTATATTGGATCCTCTTAGGAGTTTGCACATGAAATATAATGTCAGTGTGTATTCACTGTGAAGAATGAATAAGTAGCCGGGCGTGGTGGCGCACGCTTGTAATCCCAGCATTCGGGAGGCTGAGGCCGGAGGATCTGGGTTCGCAGCCAGCCTCAGCTACCTAGTGAGGCACTCTGCAAACTCGGTTTCAAAATAAAGAATAAAAAATAGGGCTGGGGGTATAGCTCGGAGGTAGAAAGCCCCTGAGTTCAATCCCCAGTACCACAAAAAATAAATAAAAATAAAGAAGAATGAATAAGTCTCCTAAATCTATATTCGTGTGTGTGTGTGTGTGTGTGTGTGTGTGTGTGTGTGTGTGTGTGTGTGTGTTTTACTGGGAATTGAACCCAGGAGCATTCTACTTTTGAGCCACACACCCCCTCATTTTATTTTGTATTTTGAAACAGGGTCTCACTGAGTTGCTGAGGGCCTTGCTAAGTTGCTGACACTGGCCATGAACCTGTGATCCTCCTGTCTATATTCTATTTAAAAAAATTGGTCATACCTTGACTTTTATCTTGATTTCTTTGGAGTTAATTTTAAATACATGGCAACTTTGCCAACTATTGAGTACATAAATTAAAATATCAGAAAGAAGAATGGTCATTTAGTCATTCATCCCTTGCTAGCTAATGGGGTTTTGTTCTAGGACCCCTCCCCTCCAGCTACTGTATCCCACAGATGCTCAAGTCCCTCTTATCAAACAGCAGAATCCTTGCCTGGAACCTGCACATCCTTCCATATATTTAACCTCATCTCTAGACTACTTCTAATGCTCAACACAAGGTAAGCACTGTGTAGACAGTTGTGGTATTCTGTAGGGAATCATGACAAGCAGAACATCTGCACATATTCAGCCCAGACCCACTTTGATTTCTGAAGAACTTTAATGTGCATTTCCTTGGATGGATCCTAGGGTGCAGAACCCATGGATCTGGAGGACGGCATGTGTGTATGTTCCAAAGGATCCCGTGCTGTGCTTCTGTGTCTTGGTTTATCGTTCTGAGCTGAGGCTGCTGTTCTTCGTTCTTCTTTCTGAGTGCCCTTCACGTTGCTGCTGCCAAAACTACAGGGCAGTGCTACTCACGTCTGTTCTGTTAGAAGAAAATGTCAGTTCGCTGTCATCTGCGCCCCTTAGCCACGTCTCATGTTAGTTATACTGAAGGAGGAAAATATTGCTCAGACTCGCTCAGTGACAGCTCAAGCTGAAAGAGAACAGGTGGGGGCAGCATTGGCCAGCTGCTCCTGCAGTGAGGCAGCGCCGGGAGGAGGCGGAGGACCTGGTGTTCTCCATCTGCCAGCCTTGCTTTTCCTAACCAAGGAAGGAAAGAACTCTGCAAGCTGGGAAACGATTTGGCCCAATCAAGATCACTTTCCTCAGCTCTGGTGGAAAATATGCCAGGGCTGTGTGTTTACAGCGCTGAATTAAATAATTTAATCAAAATGGGTGCTGGTTGAGCGAGTGGGGATCATTTGGGGATACTAAAACCTTGGCAAACAGAACGCCTGCCCAAGAGCCGGCGGTCTGCAGTCTGACATTCCAGCAGGAACACGATTTTGAAGGTAGAACTTTCAATAACAGCTCTAGGGCCTTAAGATCTTTTATATAGCTTTGCTCTTATAAGGACAAAGACACAAATGGTTACCCAAGGTCCTTTATTTCTCCTGCTATTGTAGATTTATTCCTGTCCATTCTCTTTGTTATAGTGCCTTTCCACTGCAGGGCAGCTTGGCTTTTGCCATTCTTTATAGTCTTCAAAAGCAAGGCTTCTTGATTTGATGATGGTCAAGGGTGGAACTGAGCTACAAACTCAGGACTTAGTTTCTCTTTAAGTTATGGGATAGGAAGAGGATATTTCGCTTCCAGGAAATGACCTTGGTTGATAAAATAAGGGGAGAGGAAGAAAAATAGAGGTGGATCATAGTATCTAATGCGAATGTAGCATTTCCTATTTGTCAGGCACATGCTAAATGATGTCTACACATTACTTGGTAAAATGGCGTTAAGATGCAGGCACTATTATTATTCCTGTTTTGCAGAGAAGAGAGAAACAGATTAAGTGACATGCGTAGACTTTCCCAGCTGGGATGTGGTGGAGCTGGGTGGGCTGCAATCCCAGTGGGGCCCCACATTGCCTTCTGAGGGTATGGTTTGCTGAGTAGTAATGATGAAGCTATGGGAAAAGACAAACTACTTGGGGCTGCACAGAGGAAAGAGACAAACCCACCTCCACCAGCCCGTCTGTGGAGTATCACCTTAACATTGGTTGTCTATGGCAGAATTTCAAGATTAAAAAAAATCTGTGCTGCAAAAGGCAGGAGAGATTTGATGGGGATGTGACATGTTTATGAAATACAATTATCTGCTTGTCTTTAGGAAAGGACTGAGTATTTGAACACATGGCTACTGCAAAATACAGAATATATTTATCCACTTTGAAAGGTAAAACCCCTTTACATGCAAATCAACCATAGGCCAAGCACAAGAGCAGAGAGGGTGAGAAGTCCACTTCCTCTGCAATCACAGAACCACAGAGCAGCGTCACCAGAGTTCCTGACCATCCCACCACTCCCTCTAAGAAAGCAAATGAGCCTGAGGTCTGAATGAGGGCAGGCAGTTCGACCCCTCAGAGGACTGGGAGGAGATGCAGCATTGATTCACAGAAGTCATGCATGTGTATCTAAGTTTATAGCCGTAAGATTCACAATTGCCAAACTATGGAAACAGCCAAGATGTTCATCAACAGATGAACGGATTACAAAACTATGGGAGATGTGCACAATGGAATTTTGTGTATAGCCATAAAGAAGAACAAAATCATGTCATTTGCAGGGAAATGGATGGAACTGGAAAACATCATGTTAAGTGAGATTAGTCAGTCACAAAAAGTAAAAAAATCAGATGCTCTCCCTAATATGCAGAAGCCAGGGAGAAAGTGGATCATACGAGGGACTCCAGATAGAAAAGGAGAAACCTTAGGTGAGGAAAGATGTTGACTTAACTAATGGTGATGGGGGAGTGGAAACACCCTAATGCACATGATGTACTTTCACAAACATATCAAAGTCAATCATTAAACTGAACTTGAGGAGGAGGGAGAGGGGAGGGAATGGGGAAGCAATTGGGGAAGGGTTAAATGAGAGACGTGTGCATGTATGCCTCTACCAGCTTGTACCTCACAAAGATGTATGATTACAATGCACCAATAAAAACTATTTTTTTTTAAAAAAAGAAGTCATCAGATACTTCCCAAGGTCATTTGGAAATGATTTGCATTTCCTGGTCTGTGGATTAATCTTCTTACTCTTCCATCCATTTTAGTATTAGCATTCCTTGTATGATTTAGAATTTTTCTATGTAGGCTCAACTTCAGAGGGAGCAGTCTGTTTTTTACTTTTCTATCTCTGAATCACTTCACTATCCCTTTGCAGTAGTTTCAAATGGTTTCCATAATTTTCAGACTAGACCTGGGTTTCCTATAGGTGGCAAAGGCTCTTACCCTGGGAGGATGTGAAAGGGCATGTCAGAGAGCTGGTGGGAGGTTGGACCAGGCATTTACACAGAGCTTTCTTAGCTTCTTCCATCTGTGACAGGTCTTAGTGTTCTAGGGAGCCTGGCCTGAGACACAGTGGTCATTCTCGCTCTTTCCCATAGCTCTTCTTCTTGTCCTTGTGCCAGCCCAGCCTCCTGCCATCAAGGGGTGTACCTTTACTCCCACAGATAGAAGCCAAACTCTGTGCAGGACCAGGAGCCAGGCTGCTCCAAGTCTTTATACCAGCTCTTTGCTCGTATGTGTTTTGTTTGTTTCTGGCCCAAGAAGATGTATTTTTCTTCCCTTCCCTTCCCTTCTTTTTCTTTTCATTTCTGTGTCTAGAGTGAAATGGGGGATTGAAAGTGTAAACTCATAGCAGCATCCTTACCATGAAGAGAGAGACATATTTCAACAAAGAATAAGAAGAAGAATTCCTAACTTAAATCTACTTCAAATAAAATGGACTAGCTTGTGAGCACAAATCAGAAAGGGGAGGATGGGGAATGGGGAAGGGTTAAATGAGTGCTGTGTGCATGTATGCCTCTACCAGCTCGTACCTCAATAAGATATATGATTAAAATGCACCGATAAAAAACAAATAAACAAAAAACAAAAAGGGGAGGTTGAATGATTGATCGTATTGCAGAGACATTTTAAAGAGAAGGCCTTCTTTCTCCCTCTCTGGGTGGGATGTTGGGTTTGATTTGTGCCACATTCCACTGTATCTTTGAGAGTCTGGTTCGTCTCAGGGCTGTTTGCATCTTCAGTCAGTGATCCCCAGTGGCTGGACTTGGCTTTCCAAGTGTCTGTATTCTTTGTGATGACCTTTCCCCTCCTCCTAGTAGTTTATTGGAGTTACCCATCTTCACCGTGCTAAGCTTCTACTTTTAGCAGCACAGGGACAATGCCCAGAACAGTCTCTGGACCTGATTTAGCACTGGGTATTTTGTTTTGTTTTGTTTTCTTTCCACAGAAAGATTTGCTGATACTGGTGCCAAAGAAGTCTTGATTCAAGAGCTAAGGGTTTGTCTAGGAGTAAATGGCCCAGTTTATGAGAATGAATGGACTTTCTGAATCTTGTAGAGATCTGGATTTTCAGTGTGCCACAGTGGGTGAACATTGTCTTGTGCCTTTTGAGAAGGAGAGCACGATGTTAGATTTCTCAAGTCAATGGGAAGGGTTTACATCCTGGGAAGGAACTGTGTGAAGGGGAAAGGATGTTAGAAGTTAAGAGAAGTGGCATTACTCTGATTCTGCACTTTATGTAGGGTTGAGATAATTATGTGATCTCTCCACACCTTGGTGAATAAATCCCCAAGATTAACTGAATTTGATTCAGCAATTTCTAAGGTTTCTCTAGTTCAAAATATTCCAAAATCTTACGCCACTGCCTTTAGGATAATCAGGCCATAATGGGGTTTAGTTCTTTATTTTAAAGCTCCCTACATTGTAGTTAAAAGGTTGGCCATTGATGTTGGTTATACCTAATTTTAAATGTTAGCTCTACTGAATAAACAGTGTGATATTAAGGAGGTCACTTCACCTTCCACATCCCAGTTTCTGTACTTATAAAATGGAAATGAAAATTATGGCTGTAGAGTTGTTTTGAAATGTAATAAAACTCATTAAAGGACTCTGCTCAGGCATAGCACCTAGAAGATCCTCGAGTGTGTCATCCTTTAAAACTCTTTGAGAACAGCCATTCTGCCTTAATTATCTTAGCCTGACTCATTTATCTCTTCATTTCCATTGCTCAGTCTTGTGTTATACATGTAATGGTGTTCATTAAATGTGCTGAGTGTATCATTTAAAAAAAACAACATTACCATCCTACAAATATGGAATGAATACATGTCAAAAATGCTATTTGGTTCTTGAGGGAACCACCAAGATGCTGAAGCCGGTTTATCAAAGAAGTAAAGGAAAAGAATTATGTAGTTCATACCGAAATACTTTTTCTAAATTTGAGACAAATTGGTTAATGTCATAGGGGGAATAAAGCCATAACCTTTAAAGTAATTTTTTTCTTCTTGACATTTACTTTTCTACTACTTTAACCTACAGTTACGAAATTCTTAGGTAGGCCTGTGAAATACTATTCTTGTATGACATTATAAAGATATGCAAGTTTCCCTTTTGCTATTTCCAGGTTTGTAGTAATTTTTCTAAATGGTTATAGTAAGATTACACTCAGAGTATTATTTATCTTAGGAAAAGATTAAACAGATTGGATAATTCTAGTAAATAAGTATCTGTTTTCTGCCTAAACTTATAATTGATACTAGGTTGATCCATAATTATGTTTTTCATAATGTTTCATTAGCGAGACTATAGGGATATTTAGGAAAACAACTACTAATTTCCAAGAAGATTCTGTGGAGGGTAACCATTTAACCAGTGTTTACATGGACCGTGGACCATATTAAGGGCTTTTTATACATTTTAGTTTAATACATGAACAATCCAGTGAGGTAGGTAGTATTATCCCATTTGAAAATGGGTAAACAAGTCTCAGTTAAGTTAAATATTTTAATCAAGATTACTTGGTCAGTATGAACCAGAATTAAAGTTTAGACAGATTCTGGGTATGGTATTTCTTCCTGTGCCCTGTTATACTGGCTCCCTAAATCTTAAACAGCTCTAAATTTTAAAGTACATCTCTAGTTAAACACACAGATAAATGGGTCTAGCTTTGATTATATAATAGACCATGTAAACACGGTCCTTTTCCTATTAGCTTACCATTTGGAGATTGCCTGAGATAAGTGGCCTCTCTCTCCCCTACCTATGGGTTAAAACATAGGCATTTTTTTTTCTTGTGCTGGGGACTGAACCTCTGAGCTACACCCCTCGCCTTATTTTATTTTTTATTTTGAAACAGTGTCTCACTAAATTACTGAGGCTGGCGGCAAACCTGTGATCCTCCGGTCTCAGCTTCCCAAGTACTGGGATTAGTTAACATTTTAAGGAAAAATAAAACCACTCAGTTTAGCTTTTCACAGTCTGCTCTTGAGGTGTCTTCTTTATAACTTATCTTTCGCTTCTCTCTTCTGGTCCCCAATGTGTCTGTAGGTGGGCTGGATCCTCTCTATCCTGGATGAACTGCAGCTGAGCCCCCAGCCTCCCGTGGGGGTTCTTCCTCTGGGGACTGGCAATGACCTGGCTCGGACCCTCAACTGGGGAGGGGTAAGAACTGCTCTCAGGTGCTGCCCCCACAACGGAGGAGTAAACAGTGTCCCAGATCACCCCAGATGACTCCTCTGCACGCTGGAGGTTCTGATGCAAGCAATATACTGCTGCTGACCACGGAACCAGTTAGAAATGGGAAGTAAAATGACCATGGACCCTCATTTTATTTGGTATCCTCTTAAGTTTAAACTCATAATCAGCTAGAGGCCAAAGGAGAATTTAGTATGAGAAAAATATCTGGTTAGTCCCCAGGGCTGGAGCATTTGGAAATATCCACTATAGTGCAGTCGGTGGGTTGGACTCAAGTCTTTAGGTAAAACAATCTTCCAAATATGAATTAATCTTGACCCCTTCCCTAGCCCTGACTGGTTTAAGATTTAGAGTCCTTAGTTTGGGACTCTTTCAAGCATCAGGTTTTCTGATTAGTGTCATCATAGTTTTGGCTACACAGGTATCTGACTGTCCTTCCCACTGTGGAGCTACGTCAGGCAAGTGTGGGGGGAAGTTGTTCTCCTGCCACTAACTATCGACTTTACTTATGTATATATTCAGTGTATGGTACTAAGATAGCAAGAAGGCATAGGATACTAATATAGTTAGCCTCATCCACTTTTTATCTGCTCATATTAGACCATTGCTGGGAGCAAAAGCTCTGTCTCATATGAAAGTAATCTTTAGCTGCCTAGCAGATATTGATCTGGTCTTTGGGCGAATTAACCTTTCACAGATTTTTGTTTTGTTTCTTTACTTTTTTGTTTTTATAGTAGGCAGGCTATACATAAATGTGTTTACACGAAGCAACTAAGGTATTACTGGTATTTATTTCTCACATTCAAATCAATGATTTGACTATCCGTAATAACCATGCCATCAATAAGGAGTCACCAGGAGTGGGTAGTTCCTAACGGGGATGTTCCTCAGCCTGATTTATCAAAGGTCATGGAAGGACGGTGTCCTAAGTTAAGGTTAAGGAGATGAAAATGAGGTGGAATGAAAATAGGAAAAACTTGATCCGTATCCTGCCTTGATTCTTTTCCCTTTTTCACACATATTTGTTCTGTGTACCCCCTAAATTTCTCTAGTTAGAGGCGTGAGGATTCTGGTTTTTTTTTTTTTTTCTTTCTCACTCCAATAAAAGCAGCCATCCAGCATGGCCCCTGATATCTACCAGTGGCTGTTGGTTCTTGATACTGGCCCAAATTATTCCTCAGCTCCTACCAGGCAGAGTGCGTGTTTTTATGCACTTGCTTTTGAGTATTGTCTTAAGTTCTAAGACTCTTGAGAAAAGTAACTTACTCTCCCATCCATGCTAGTTACAAGATAATCAGAAATATGGCAGAAAGACCCTTCCTTGTATACGGCAGGGCTGGCTACCCTGCTTTCCACTCCAGACAGCAATGGGTGTGTCCTCTGATTCTGTTCTCAGGGCTACACTGATGAACCTGTTTCTAAGATCCTCTGCCAAGTAGAAGATGGGACAATTGTACAGCTAGATCGCTGGAACCTTCATGTGGAAAGAAACCCAGACTTACCTCCAGAAGAACTTGAAGATGGCGTATGTAAGGTTAGAGAGTTCTCCCTTCAACAGGAAGGAGCCCTGGAACATCATGCTGAGCCTCAGAAGACACATTCTGGGCTGTAGAGAAAAGTGCTGATTCCTGTCTATAAAATCACAGGATAGCATTTGAGTTTCTGGCCCCTAGGACTATAACAGCACCACCCATTCTCCCTCCCCCATAAACCTCTAAAGACTCAGATTCTGTACTTGTTTCCACAGTCTGGGAGCAATTCTCTGTCTTTAACTTCCACAATAGAAAGGCATGTGTCCATTTTTAAACCCTTCAAGTTAATTATAAACAACCTATGAGAAGATGGAATATATATGTGTTCTGAAGCACTAGGCACATGATCTTTCAGTAGAAAGATAACCTCCTGAGATTTCTGGCCTGATGTCAAATATGCCTTATGTGTAGGAGGATTTAACTCAGCCAATTTCATCACCTGGTTGGGACTTAAAGATGCCTAAATAAATGTTTTGCCTTCATGCTTTCTTTTGCCTACTGAGCTTTATTTCAACTCAACCCAAATCCAGGCCAGAGTTGTAAATACTGCTATTGTGTAGCTTCACTTGAATATTTGGTTCCAAGTTTTTTTTTTTTTTTTTTTTTTTTTGCGGTACTGGGGATTGAACTCAGGGGCATTCTACCTCCGAGCTACACCCCCAACCCTATTTTTTATTCTTTTATTTTGAAACCGGGTCTCACTAAGTTGCGGAGTGCCTCACTAGGTAGCTGAGGCTGGCCACGAACCCAGATGCTCCGGTCTCAGCCTCCCAAATGCTGGGATTACAAGCGTGCGCCACCACGCCCGGCTGGTTCCAAGTTTTGACCTCAATTTCCAATAAATGTAGCAGTCGTTAGAGTAGACACTTCCTCTGTATTACTTTCAACTTTTCTTCTATGATACTGTTTTCATATTTTTGTCTGCATACAAATCTCCAGATGTCCTTGCTGGAATGAAGATTACCAGGCTCCTTCTACAGACAATTTGGTTAAGTAAATTCAGAGATAAGGCCCAGGTACCTAGCCTTTAAACAGCATCCCTGTCATACTGGATCCTGCCATTGATTGAGGTCAAGGTTTGATGGATATTTCCTCATTAAAATAGATTGACCTCTATAACATTTTAGATAAAACTAAGACCCATTCGTTCATAAGTACCATGATCCTGACAAACTGATGGATGCTCAAGTTTGTTATTTGACCAAAATGTTTGGTTCACCTTGTCATCATTGTTTTTCTTTTTTTTCACCTAAACTCTGACCCTGAAATTAATAAAATTCCTAGTAAGTATCATAATTACTCAGGGAAATCAGATATTCCTTATGTGGAGGAGGTTTTAACTAAGCTGAGTTCATAGGGCATAATCAAATTCTTAATGTAATGATGCTGTTTGAACAACAAGGGATGTGATACTTTTAATAACTAATGTATTCATTTGAACTTTAGAAATTGAATAGAAAACAGCTAAAGTAAGAAGAGTACCACATGGAAATTTTAAGCTCCTTCTACTTAACGTGGAATGGTTTAGCCTGTAATAGAAATCCATATTTAATTCTCTTCCTAACAGCTTAAGAAATGGAATGACTTCTGGATGCAGTCAGGAAACATCAATCCAGATGCTGAGAGGGCTTTGGAAATGGATTTTTGAGAAGCTGTGTGGGAAATTGGGGCACATTTTCCTGGAAAATGTGAATAATTTAAAGAACAGACTATATTGGGTTATTATTTAGGGGATAGTGACCAGATGTTTTTCTTATCTATCAGTGGATGCTAAGACATGGGTCAGAATTGTAGCCAAAAGAACATAAATGGTAGAGGAGGAGATCAGGTCTTTACTTTTGGCAGGATCACCATGCTGTCTTTACTAAGGACTCATATTTTAAGTACAAGAACTGGTCATTTTCAAACATGAAGCCAGGAGAGTTAGACGTAATTTTGGCATTGTTATTTGTATTTATTTTCTCTCTCTGCTCACCAGTTAGTTGAAACCATTTCTAAGGGCTGATCTGGCCTCTGATGGACTATAGATTTGGATATAGAGGCTTCCACATGGGATCCTTCCTTACTTCATTACTGACCAAGGCAATCCAGTTTCTTTCTTTCTGCATTAATATCTTTCTTGCTCTCTCCTTTGTATCATTTATCTCTTAATAGGATAAAGTTCTCCCTCTAGTCAAGCATAAAACCTCCCTGTTCAGGAGACATATGAAATATTGTAATAAACTTTCTTTTGAAATCTTTGATGTCGAAACGCTTCTGATAGCAGAGCTATGTGGTTTAGTTTAGGTCATAAACCTAATTACATTATCTCCCTTTATTTACCTTATTTTCCACTTTGAGTGGCATAGGGAAAATTGAGAAACCCACCCTCCTCTTTCTTGCATTTTCGACGTGCTTTTCTAATTGCTCTAACACTGAGCTGGAACGTTGAACTCACATCAGTTTTGCACTTGTTATTGTGGCTGCATTAGTTCTTTTCTTCACCAGATTACAGCAGGAGCAGCCAGGACCCAGAAGACCATTGAAAGGAGAGTTAAGGCATTAAGTGTGCATCTGTGTGGCTCTTGGCAGATGTCATGGCCATATCAAAGATACAGGTTTGATAAGTGGGAATCTGAAGACTACTGATATGAGTATATTTATCATGATCACTCAATTGAATCAAATACACCTTATGGGTAGGATGTTTTAACTAAATTGAGTTCATAATGTATAATTGAATTCATAATGTAATGATGCTGTTTAAACAAGGGATGTGATACTTTTAACCAGTGTATTTATTTGAATTTATGGAAATTGGACAGAAAACAGCTGAAGCAGAAAGGAGAGTACCACATGGAAGTTACACATATACACTGCCACTCCCCCAACACATACACACAAACTTGGGCTTTTGTTTATTTGTTTATCGTCCTTCTAAGTCAGTAATAGCTGAATGGCTCCCAGTACCTTACTTCTTGTAGGAGTTTTATCATTAAACCTTTTTTTTTTGAAAATAGGTGATAGGCAAACAAATTAAATATTATTTATTTTAGATTATAATATGAACATGCTGAATATAAATTCTTTAAAAAAGTGGATTTGCTGATTAGCATAGTTAGACATGATTGTTAACAAGTGAATATACTTTCTAAGCATGCTTAGTGAAACATTATTTTTTTAAAATACTTTTATTGGTGCACTGTAGTCTCACATTATAATGTGATTAGGGTTAGAGATGGTGACACACGTGCACACAGGACCTGGTAAGATTTCCCCAGCTCCCTCGCCTCTGCCCCCTCTCTATAACTATTGTAATTGTGCCCCTTCTGGTTAACAAGTTTTGGTGCTTACAACATACACAAGAATGGCTCTTATTCAGTAATTTATATTTGTAGCTCATATTTCCTATACTGCTTATAGTTCTTGAGTCAGTTACTTGATTTGAGCTTTCACTAATAAATTAATTCAAGAACCCTCTTCCATAAACACCCCCTGCTTGCAGCTGTGACTGATGTCTCCCAGGGTCTGACCCCAGGTGTCCAGCACTAGGTTTTATGTTTCTCTTTTTTGTCGGTGGCCCCATACAACTTTACCTCTACCTTTGTTTATCATTGCAGCTTCCTCTGAATGTTTTCAATAATTACTTCAGCCTTGGATTTGATGCACACGTCACACTGGAGTTCCATGAATCCAGAGGTGAGGACAACGTCCCATTTCCATCTCCCAGGGAGGAAGTTTCCAGCAGGTGTTTTGCATGTTCCCTTTTGTTTGCATATCACTTGAGTGTGTGTGGAGTGCTTCTGTGTTGCTCTATTTTGACCTTCACAATGACCCTGGTTGCTAGTTCAGATAGGAACTTACTGTAAATGGGGTCCTGAGACCTAAGTGTTTAGGATCACAGAGATAGTAAAGGACAGGGCTAGATGTATATTCCAGGTTAATCTTTTAATTTGTGTGTGTATGTGTGTGTGGTACTTGGGGTTGAATCCAGAGGCATTCTACCTCCAAGCTATATCCCTGGACCCTTTGTTATCTTATATATTAATTTTTTCATTTAAAATAGGGTCTTGGTGGTTGCTGAGAATCTCACTAAATTGCTGAGGCTGGTCTTGAACCTGAGATCCTCCTGTCTCAACCTTCCAAGTACTGGTATTACAGACAAGGGCCACCATGCCTGGCTCAGGTTAATCTCTAAGCTTGGAAATTTTGAGATGGGTAAACTACTTAGAGATTCTCACTAGAGTCTTTTGGATATACATAGCTTCATAAACCACCAGTGATTCAAGTTCAATACTTCATAACCAGAGCTACTGAAATATGGTAGTAAAAATAAAAAAGAAGGAAAATCAGCCATGTTAGAAAAACAGAGGGACAATGATGGTTTAGGTTGAAAGACAAGAGCATAAGGGAAGTTGAATTAGGGAGGACGATGTTGGAAACAGCACTGGGTGAAATAGAGGTGAATGAGGCTGGTGGTAATTTCAGGTGTTAACAGAGATGGGGTCAAGACTGGGAGGAGTAAAACAAGTTTTGAAAGAGAAGATGAAATAATGACATGTGGGAAAATATTTCATTCCAATTTTCTTAGTCTATTCCCAGCTGAGAAAGCTTAGGATTTTGGCTAGTGCTTGGTCACCTCAAACCCTCTCTCTCTTTCAGTCTCTTGATCTCTCTCAATCTCTTTATCTCTCATACAATCTCTTTCTATTAATATAACTATAATATATTATCTATCTATGCCTGCTATCTATAGCTATCTTGGAACCTAGTTCTTTGTAAATATACTTTTATATGACTAAAATAATGCTGTGTAGGTAGCATTGCAAGTTGTTGAGAAGCTTGGGAGATGAAAATTATAAGTGAGAAAATACTTTGCTTCTTTTCCTTCAAGTTCTGCAGAGCTCGAGGCATTTTAAGTCTTAGAATTTGAAGTATAGAGTACTAAAGGCCAAAATCCAAAACTTCAGATTCTGGTAATAAGGCAGAGAAAAAATTCTGACAATGCTCTTATGCCATAGAAGTTCAGAGTGGAGCTACAGTATTCAGACGGTTGGAATACAAAATACAACTGAAGTATAAATATAGACAGTCTCTTACTTAATTCAGCAATGTTGCAGTCTTTGGCTTTCCTGATGTCATGAGGCCTATCAAAATACCAATGTCATTCTTCATAGAGCTAGGGAAAAAAAGTCCTAAAATTTATATGGAAGAACAAAAGACCCAGAATAGTTGAAGCAATTTGGAACAATAAGAACCATGTAGAGGTATCCTGATACTTGATTTCAAACTACATTACAAAGCTATAGTAACAAAAACAGCATGGTGTTGGTACAAAAACAGACACATAGAATAATGGAATAGATAGAAAACATAGAGGCAAATCCTCATACTTATAGCCAGTTGATTTTTGACAAAGGTGCCAAAAATACATGTTGGAGAAAACAGTCTTTTCAACAAATGGTATTGGGAAAACTGGCTATCTATATACAGAAGAATGAAATCAGATCCCTATCTTTTCATCCTGCATAAGAGTCAACTCAAGATAGATCAAAGACCTAGAAGTTAGACCAGAAATTTCTCAATTACTAGAAGAAAACATAGGACCAACTCTCTAACATAGGCACCGGTAGAGATTTTCCTTAATAATACCCGCAAAGCTCAGGAAATAAAATCAAGAATCAATAAATTGGATGCCATTAAATTAAGAAGCTTCTGCACAACAAAGGAAACAAATCACATCTGGTATCTATTGCTATGGTAGTGCCTAGTCTGAAGAGAGAGCCTACAGAATGGGAGAAAATCTTTGTCAGGTACTCCTCTGATAGAGAACTAATATCTACAATATATAAAGGGCTAAAACATACTTACCACTAAAAAACAAATAATCAAAGAATGGAAAATTGAACTGATTAGTCTCTTTAGAGGTTAAGTTCTGTGCTAAGCAAGAATGATACAGAATGAAGAGAGAGCCATAGTTTGGTCTTCTTAGATTACCTGGAAAATCACAGATAAACAAAAAGGCAAATGAAAGAAACAAAAGGATGATTGATAAAAGAACCTCAAATATCCCAAGTCAGCAACACCTCCACTCTCCCACATTCCTACCATAGACAAGTCTCAGAGATGAGATGTTTAGAGAGACTTACAGTAGGGTCCCATTTATAACCTGTTGGTCTTCCCTTATTTATAAAGAGTTAATTTGAGAAGTAAATGGGATATTTCATTTTTCATTTCTTAGCCTATTTTTGTTCTCCTATTCTTTAAGAGACTTGATTGGGACTTCTTAATAAGGTCTTCACATTCCTTAGCCATACTTACACAGTAAATCAGTTTACACTAATACATGAATTTGCCAAAATAGGCCTAAATGAGTAAGTGGTCCACAGTGAGCTCATTCAAGTGAGTCTAATATTTAGTTATTCTGAAAGTTATCCTAATTATATACTTGTACTATGATGAAATTTACATACACCAGAGTGAGAGAAAATAAGAGAGAGGCACTAAGGTGGAATGACCACGTGTAAAAGAGTTCTGTGGAGGAAAGTGAGTTTTTCTTCTTATTTTAAGCTATGGAACTATTTAACTTTCAGGAAGGATATGCAGATGTATGTATATGTTTATATATATCTATATATACACATATATATATACATATATATATAGCTTGCTCTATCTATCTATCTATCCATCCATCTATTATCTATCTACAGTTTTATATGACTGTGATTATAAAAC
The DNA here is from genome assembly GCA_004027655.1 of Graphiurus murinus. Taxonomy (NCBI): domain Eukaryota; kingdom Metazoa; phylum Chordata; class Mammalia; order Rodentia; family Gliridae; genus Graphiurus; species Graphiurus murinus. Next base: position 140,452 of record PVLC010000886.1, read on the forward strand.
ATTGACTAAAGAATACCAAGCATTAATCTTGGAATATTTATTGCTAATGATTATTATAAATGTTTTAATTTGCTATGAAATGGAATTGCAAGCCTTTTCCCTGTGCATAAATCCAAGACTTTGAGGGAAACCAGCCATGAAGAGCTGATAAGGGAGAGTTTTTCTGGTTGAGAGTAATAGACACAATATTCTTGAAGGTGAGATAGAGATGTTGGAAAATAAATGCCTATAAGATAGTGGAACTCAATTTTGCTGATACTACTAGACATTAGCCCTAATAACATATTCTTTTTCCATTAAAATTATTATGCATGAAAAATATTATTCCTCAAGCTACTAATTTGTGTTCATTTGGATTTTCCCCATATTTTTTACCTGGTAAGTCTAGAAATCTTAAGCTGCAAAACAAAGGAAAAGATAGTAAGGCCACTGGGGCTAACTTACTTTTGTTGGTTGAAAGTTAGTGGCTGTTCTCAAATCAATACCACTAATAATTGAGACTTTAAACTGTATTTAGACATAATCATTTACAATTTGAGCCTTCATGACAAAACTCATGTAATTTACTTTAAAATACCTGGAGGGTGACTCAAATTCTCATAAGAATCATTGTGAAAAAATGAGGTTGAATAAAATAACTTCTTAGGTATTAGTCAAAGAAAATAGAATATTTTAAATTGGGGGTTATGCCAATCCATCTACATGTCATGGATAATAAATAGAAATCTCATAAAGGCAGAATTTAAAAAACTGTAACTGCAGGAAGAATTTTTGATATAGATATGGAAATAGCCCATTAAATGGACAGTTCTTCGCATAAATACCTATATTGTATTACTTTTAGAAAGGACAATTGCAATGACATATATTTTGAAACAGTTTATTAGTGTCATTACTATGCAGATGCTTTCATAAATGCCAGTAGAAAGTCAAGCAGTGAGTAAGGACAGTCCTAACATTTTGTTTGACTTTGTAGAGAAGGCAAACATTTGACAATTTGGGTTTCTATATTAGATTAAAAAGACAGTTTCTTCACTTGGTTAGGTACAGATGCACTTATTCTTCTTAAAGTGGCCAAACTCTTCATGGCTGAAATATTTCTTTTTTAAAAAAATATTTTATAGACTTTTATTTAGTACTTTGGTAGAATGGTTTCAAGGTAAAATGATAAATTTACTTCAATGTACAAATATGCACATTCAGGATTTTTACTATAAATACAAAGAAGATTTTTTTTCTTTCTTTTTTTTTTCTTGGTGCATTGTAATCACACATCTTTGTTAGGTACAAGCTGGTAAAGGCATACATGCACACATTTCTCACTTAACCCTTCCCCAATTCCCACCCCCATTACCTTCCCCTCCCTCCTTCTCAAGTTCAGTTTAGTGATTGACTTTGATATGTTTGTGAAAGTAGTATCAAAAAGTTCAATAATTTGGAGATATAATAGGATTGGCCATTCAGTTGTCACTGGGAATATTGCCTAATACTTATATGTATTATTACAATAGTTGAGGGAGTACATTGAAAACATTCCAATTTATTAATGTTTAGTGATGTTAACAATAATTATGATTACTAGTGACAAAATTATGTCTCACTTTGCCAGCTTTGTGAATGAAATTGTCACTTTTTGGCATGGACATTAAAAACACATCAAACTTTTAGTCTGAGATTGGATGCTGGTATTTTACTGCCTCATTGAAATTATTATTCAGAGGAATTGAACCTTATGCCATGAGGCCAAGAAAATGCAATTACGGCCCTAGAGCAGGCAGTATTTAAATTTGATTTAGGATTTACCATTTTCACTGAATATACAGAGACACACAGATCAGCCTGTTCCAAAGGATTATAAATGTTTTATGATTCGTATCATAAAAAAAAATGACAGATTTCTTTAAAAAGTGTTACTTGCAATGGTCTGCTAAATGTCAGCACTGCTGTCACTGCAAGGTACACCATGCAAGTCTCTTGCCTAGACACCAAAGCTCAAGAAGAGAGCCCTGGAGAAACTTAACCGTGTGTGGTTCTCTGTATATTCTCTGTACTTCTATGACACCTACGCATCATTCAAGATTCAAGTGAACCTCCGGCTAGAACATTTTCCTAATCAACCCACCACTACTTCTTATACAGATATAACTGATAGTACCTATAGTTTTGCTTTTCATTTTCATACCCTTTAGTCCCACTCTAAACTCCAAGAGAGCAAAAGACCACTTCTTATTTATTTTTATACTCCTAGTTCACAGCCCAGTGGCTATCTCAATAAGAGTTTGTTGTAGTAATAGAATGTTAGTCAGTGGGTAGATCCCACTGATAAATGATAAGTAGCAATAGAAGCTGATTTATGGAAAAGGCGAGATTAGTTGTAGAGGCAGTAAATAATACAGGAGTTCAGAAGGACTGGTGGCAGAGAAAGAGGCTGGGATGGGTTTCCAGAAAGTGTAGGGAGTGATATGGTTGGAAGATAAAGAGAAGAGTGTGATACAGCTGAGATGTAGAGTGGGTACGAAATAAAGAAAGTAAGACAGGAAAGAAAAATACAAAGGGACAAATGAACTTGTCATAGGGATGTGTTAGATGAACAACTAATAATACACAAGGAAATATTTTGCTATGGTGTTAGAAGAATGGCGATAATGTTGGTAAAAAATATTTGTCCCTAATGAGAGATGATGTTGGAAAGAAGGAAAGATTTTTTAATATATACTTTTACTGGTGCATTGTAATCTCACATCATAATGAAGTTCAGCAGGATAAGGACATACATGCACACAGCTCTTGGTAAGCTTACCCCCATGTCCCTCCTCTTCCCTGTACAAGATACTAAGATTGGCATTGATAATTTCATATATTTACAGAGCACCAATGGAAGTGTTTCTTACATTAATTCACCTTCCCCTAAACCTCCTCCATCACTCCACTGGGGTTTCTCCTCCTCTATCTGGAAACCCTCTTGTATCCCAATTTCTCCCTAGCTCCCACATATGAGTGAAAACATAGGACCCTTTTTTAGCTATAAGAAGGGTCTGTGACTGGCTCACTTAGCATAATGTTCTCTAGATTTATCCATTTTCCTGCAAATACCATAATCTCGCCCTTTCTTAATATATACAGTTTGAATGGAAGGTGGCAATGCTGCTTAGATTATGGAGTCATTTTATTGTGACTAACTGAAGTCTTAAAACTAAGTATCCAATGGAGAGAATATGCAAGATGTGTGAATTATTTTGAGGTTCAAGTTGCATGTTGGTTTTCAAACAGTGTTCCATTTATATTTACAAATATCTTTCTAATGTGTCTCTGGTGAACTGGATTTGACCTCGATTTCAATCTAGATGTTGAAACTAGGATAAAGGAGGAGTTTGATAAGGATATGCACACTGATTTTGTGTGTGCATGCTTGCATATTTTAAACAGTCATAAGTGAAAAACTCCCGTCTGAATCAAGAATTAGAGAGCCTGGCTTGTCAGCATAGAGTTGGCGAAAATGTGCATACTGCTGAGTAATAATCCAATTCTGAAAACTTGGAAATGTGTTTTATTATGTGGCATGTGTGTCTGGGTTTGTCGCCATTTTTCCACTCCATCTTTAGGTATGAGCTGGTTTTCTCTTTCCGTATCTCATTAAAGGTAATTTGGGCTAAGATTAGTTAAAGCAAGTCAGACGTATGCATATAGCACTTTTAACCAGTTTCCTATACATTATAAAGCAGTGAATTAGATCAGATGGCAGAAGCCTTGTAAATTTTATATCCATTTAATAAAATCTAAGAATACAAAGATTTATGTCATTATTAATATATTCCATAATTTATGTTATATATTTAATTTATTACACAATTTATGTTATGTATTAAATATGTTACATAATTTGTGTTATATATTTAATATATTACATAATTTATGTCATATATTTAATCATTTCAGAAATACAAATAATCATATAGGCTGATTTTTTCAACTCTATATTTTGATGCAATTTGGACTTTTGACTTGAAAAGGAAGAACACAGGAATGCTTGTCTTTTGTTCCAGATACTTTTTTTCTCCTTAAGTATAATACTGGATTTCCATGGGCAGTGCTGAAGAATGGTTTTGTGATTCCATTTATATGTGTTATTCCAGGGAGCAGTCTGCTTGTTACCTGAGAGATTTCAGACATAAATTTTGGTCCATAGGTTTCACATGTCCACATGTTTAGAATATCAAAATATTAGCTTTAAAATTATAATGATTGTACACTAATTAATGAATTCCACATACCTGAGAAGGTAAACCAATACGTGTTCCATGGGTACTTGAGGAGCTTGTTGGGGGGAGATCTTTGGCAGCAGAGTTGCATACGAATAATCCTCTGAATACTGACTTTCCTTCCTAGGGGAATAATGACAGGGCGCAAAGGGAAGGGGCTGTTGTCTACAAGCTCTATAGAGAAAGAAGCATCTAAGCAACCTTTTATTCCCTTTGCACCATTAATGGTCGTTGAATATATATGTTTTTGGTGGTTAGAAATTTAGAAATAATATGTGTGGAATGCAACTACAGCGTGAATATTTATGCACTAATTACCAGTACACCTTTGTAAGCAGAAAGTACCATGGAAACCAGGTAACTCAAGCAGCCTGTACTTCCTTCTTTTCTTGTAGACATGTTTGTTAATAAGGTTATAAAATACTGGCTCAAAGAAAACTATGGGAGTAATTAACAAGGACCCATAAAGGGAGAAAAAGGGAAGAGCTAACAAAGAGGGAATGAATAGACCTGTCACATATGATAATGTACATTTATCAGACCCTCCCAAGACCTAGAGGGTGACAAGTGGATCGAAATAAATATTTGAAAATGACTTAAAGCTTTAAGTCACTTTAAATGTGAAAGATCAATCACAGACAAATATAGAGTTGTAGGGTCACCATGCTGATGCCATATCATTGTATTTATCATGCTATACATGTGGATGGGGTTAATATATTTAATCAGTTGAATGGATTATGCCCAGAGCTCCATCACCATTATAAATGTTTTACATTCAGAGCCAAATCATTTAAATTATTTAGATAATAAAATTTGAGAATATTGAGCTAATGAGATTTCTATGAGGTTTTTGTATTTTGAAGTAAAGCTATAATCAGATGAGACCTTTGGAGATCCTGGAGGGAGTGAATATATTCTGCATATGGGAAGGATGTGAATCATGAGATCCAGAGGGTGGACAATGGCAGGTAGAATTTTGGCCTCTATGATTTGCCATCTGGTGTTCTGACTGTGGTTATGTTACCTTACATGGCACAAGGACTTTGTAGATGTAATGAAAGTTAATGCATCAGCTGACTTTAAGATAGGATGAATATCCTGGATTATCTGCATAGCCCCAGTGTAATAATATGAGCCCTTAAAAGCAGAAGTGGAAGACAGAAGGGAGAATCACAGTGATTCAAAGTGTGAGGACTTGATGTACCCTTGTTGGCTTTGTTAATGGATGGTTCAGGAGCTAAGGAATGCAGAATGGCCCCTGGAAGTGAGAATGAATCCTGGCCAACATCCAGCAAGGAAAGAACTTCCATCTTCCAACCTCAAAGAGATGGATTCTTCCAACAACCTGATCAGTTTACAGGGGGGCTTTCCCAGAGACTCTCAAAAAGGTCCAGTGGTATGACGCTTGATTTGAGCCAAGACCCTAAGCAGAGGACCCAGGAGAGCCCAGTCCAGAATTTTGATCTAGCGAACTGTAAGAAAATTGTGTGTGTTATTTTAAGTCATCAAGCTTGTAGTGATCTGTTATTTCAGGAATAGAAAGTTGATAAAGGTATCATTGGTGTCAAATCACATTACAAATAGAGTAATGACAAAGACAAAACCAGTGAATGGACCTCACTCTCTCACAAACACTTCTTGTGGAAGAGAAAAATGGGCAAATGGAGGAATGTATCATGGATACTTCCACCATTGGAGTTGTGGGGTATTTGGAGTACTGCTAGTCTTTCTTGAGGGTGGCCTTTTATGTCAACTTCATACCAACTAACAGACACCACTTCCTGAAGCAATGAGAGCCTTTGCACTTTCTCACTGATCCTCGCCAACTCTTTATTCCTCCTTCCTTTCTGAATACAGTGGAGTCCTCATTCTTGGTCTTCCTTGAAGGCACATCAACTTCTATACAGATACATAGACACAAGCAACCACCCAGTCCCTTCCTTTCAACGACCAGTGAATAATGACTGAGTGTCGCTATTTGCAGGGTAGCCTTTGGTTTCTTATGTCCCGACTTTTGCAGGAGGTGGTCAAGCACTAGCATTAAGTTAAAGTATCTCTCCAGTGACAGCTGCCTCTGTTTCTAAGTCTTATATTTGCTTGAAATAGTGTAGATGCAAAAATAAGAAAAGGATCCAATTGTCAAGGCAGGTTCAATCTGAGAGTCAATAGTATAATATCTAAGTTTCTTATCTTTGGAATAACTTGATATCTTTATTTTATGTCTTCCTAATGTCTCTGAATGTTCGATGCTTGATAGATTTCTGTTTTTAAATTTTAATTATTTCACTGAGTTTTTTCTAGCTAAATAACATATGAGGTAACTTTTTTTCATCAAATGTGTGAGTGGAATTACCCAAAACCCAGTTTATTTCTTAATTTTATTCTAGTTTTGGTGTGTCTTATAGGAAGAAGTCTATCTTTTGATGAAAAACAAAACCTATTTCTTTAAAATAGATTTTTAAGTTTTTCAGGGCTGGCTCATAGGAAAATCTCATGAAAATGCAAGTATTTTCCAAACCATAAATTATAGAACATATAAATGCTAATAGTTGATACATGATTCACTTAATAGTTGTGGGAATCAGTGTCATGGAAAAGTCTTATGCCAGAGTTGTGGCTACCATTTTCCATTTCTCATAGCTTGTTTGATAGCTGGATCTGATTTTTTTAAAGTTAGAGCCTATGTACTTATGATAAATAGCATAGCAAAAAAAAAATTCCCATTTACTTCTGGTTTCATAAAATAAGAGAGTTGATGCAACTGAAAATGAAAATGGAACCCAGACAAAGGTGATTTGAAAAAGGTCAAAAACAACATGACAATCAGCAACTATTATCCTGAAGAAGACCTAAATCATGAAAGTGGTTCACTCTGGGGCCAATAATGGAAAATCAGGAGGGAAAGCAATTAATGCCACTTTTATATCCTCCTCCTCCTCCTCCTCCTCCTCCTCCTCCTCCTCCTTTTCTTCCTCCTCTTCTTCTTCTTTCCTATACCTATTAATTAACATTTTCTTTCATTTTGTTTCTTGGCTTAGAGTACTTATTTGGATAGAACAGCACTTAGGAAAGCTTTGAAATAGATAACTGTAGATAAAATAGCTCCAAGAACCAATCTACAAGAGTGCCCTTTTTCTTATTTTTAAAGTTTGCGATCCTTTACCCAGTTTCCATGTCATGTGCTCCTACTATCTTCTAACACTCACGAAAGTCAAATAAGAATTTGTCCAGGATTATTTCCTGAGGTCTCGTATGTTTTGGTCAGCTGTAGTTGGTGAACTCTGCTACTCTTCTTTTGTATTTTCTTTTTATTTTTTGTGGCACTGAGAATTGAACTAAATGGCATTCTATCCATGAGCGCTATGACCACATCAATTTTTTATTTGTTTTTGCTACTCTTATTCATTGGGACAATTTTGGGGGGTTGCCATTCACAAACAGGGTTAGAACATGGAGAGTTTCAGCTGGTCGTCTGGCTATCTAGTGAGAAAAGACTGTGACAAAGACCCAGACTGTGAAGGAACTGATGAGCATTTAGGATAATAGAGCTGAAGGCTGCATGTAGATGGTAGTTTCTTTTGGAATTATCTTAGAATTTTCTTTGGTAGAAACATTTGAGGAATTAATATTTTATTTAGAGATTTTTATAATTCCTTAAATTAACATGAAAATGATTTGATACAGACTTTGGGAGTGGGGAGCTCCCACTTATATAACATACAGAAGCAAACTCAAAAATTAAATTGTTTTTTCAGACAAGGCTGAATTCATTCAGCAGGCCATCTGTGTGTGTGTGTGTGTGTGTGTGTGTGTGTGTGTGTGTATGTGTGTGTGTATTCTTCGCTAAAACAAATTATTTTCCAAGGCTCTTCACAAGCAAGAGACCAGATGGTAGTTTGGAGTTTTTTTTTGCAAAATGTGAAGGCAAATTTTGCATTAATCTTTTAATCTCAATTCCTCATGTTTAATTACATTTGGAAGCTATATACATAAATTTATGGAAACTATGCCACGTAGAAGTCAACAAAAATAATCACCCTTCCATCTCCTACCTCCTCTCCCTATCATTTCTACCCCCAATCCCTGTTAACCCTCTGTTTTAGAGTCCAGAGTGTCTTAACCTTGAATGTTCTTGAGAATCTCTGGAAGAGCTTGTTAAACCACCATGCCTTGATTCCACATGCAGATATTCTAATTCAGGAGGCCTAGGAAGGACCTATGATTTGCATTTCTAATAAGCTTCCAGTTAACTCTAGTACTGCCAATTTGGAGCTCAACTTCTATAGCAGTGGATAGCTATATCTGTGGCACTGAGTCACTGTAGCAACTGGCCTGGAATTTAGGGGAAGATGATCACAAAGTTATTGGGCCTATTGGCTCTGTGGGGTGGTAGTGGGGGGAGTAAAAGTGCTGCCACTCTTTAATGAGGGTCCTATAACAAAACTACCTCTCTTCTTTCACAGAAGCAAATCCAGAGAAATTCAATAGTCGTTTTCGAAATAAAATGTTCTATGCAGGGGTAAGTATGTATTTTATTTTATTATTATTAAATACTAACTCACTAACAAAGATGTTAACTACATAAAAATAATAACACATATCTCAGACATTTATTTCTGTCTAGCTGTTGTTTAATGGCTTCATTTAAGAATGATATAAAGAGTGTGTTTTCTAATCCAGTTGTCAGAAAGGGTGTTGATATTCACCAGTTTTCAAGCTCCAAGGTTCCTTGCTACACAAGCATAGATGATGTTCCAGGAGTGATATGGAAAACAAACACTGAAGCCAATGTAGGGAATGGGGAAATGTGTAGAGTAAAAAAATGTACAGAGAGTCTTAGATTAATATGAATTTTTTTTTTTTTTTTTTTTGCGGTACTGGGGATTGAACTCAGGGGCCTTCTACCTTCGAGCTATATCCCCAGCCCTATTTTTTATTCTTTATTTTGAAACTGAGTCTCACTAAGTTGCGGAGTGCCTCACTAGGTAGCTGAGGCTGGCCACGAAAATATGAATTTTTTTACTGTGGTGTGTACACTTTGATGTTTGGATAAGAAATCAGCAAAACATAGAAAGTTTTTTTTTTTTTTTATGGAAGCATATGAGATTAAAGGGGACCACTTCTTTTCCTCTTTAGAAACATCACTGGGGGTGAATAGAGATTGAAAAAAAGACATTCAAAATATTGATAAAGTATAGATTAAATTTATCCCATTGGAGAGAAGGAAATAAGAATTAAAGGGGGTGAAACAGAACATTCTCAATCCCAAGTTAAATAATTTTTTAGCATCTTATAGACAAGTAGAGCATTCAGTGTGGACAGTCAATCCTCGAACTGACCCTTGGAATTACCTACTTGTTTACCCTCTTTGTGTAATCTTAAATTTTATTATAGATTATAGTTTGAGAACAAAGAGAAAGATTTCAACTTGTTACTCACTGTTCCACTGTACTTAGGATTCAGCAAAAGGAAAACTTGTTTTATATTTTTGTATAACTTGGAGTTATTGGGAACTCTCTCTAATATGGTAGCAAGAATTTGGCAAAACCACGTCATTAAGAATTTCTTTTTCTTCATTTCCTGTTGGTGTAGGCAGCCTTTTCTGATTTCCTACAGAGAAGTTCTAGAGACCTATCCAAACATGTTAAAGTTGTTGTAAGTATTGAATATGTCAGTTTCTTTAATTTCATGTGAATATGAATGTCACAGAACATAAACTCCTAAATACCATTTTATATGTAGATCAATCACTGGACTGCATATGATTTAGTGATCATTTAGCATAGTCCATTCAAGCAACATTTATGACTACTTATTATGTATTGGGCTCTGTCTTAGTTGCTGGGCCTAAAGACAAATAGAAATACTCGTCTCCTTCCTGATGGTACTCACAGTTCAGTCATGAAGAAGGGCACATAAATCCCTGCAGAGTAATATGATAGATATTATTCAAGCGTGTATACAAAATGGCTGGGGAATAAAGAGAGAAATGCTAACTCTGACTGTAATGAGATCAGGAAGACCTTCATCAAAGAGATGATGCTCACTGACTCAAAGTTTAAATAGATGCCTACCAAACAAATTACCTCATTCCAGGGCTGTCTGAGGATTCTCCATTTTAGAACAACGCATTGCCTTCATTATTTCGTGGTAACTTGCTCTCCAGCCTGGTTGTGATTCCTTACTACTGAAAGGATTTTTTAATTCCATTTCTTCCTGTCTCTGCCTTAGGTTTTGGACATATAGGACTTGGAGGCAAGGGAAAGAGAAATTTATTTTTTTCTAGGTGGTATAAAACAGTATATAGTTAGTTAAGACAAAATGTATATTATAGTAACCAAGTTAAATGAATGAATATACATGACTTTTTGTACATAGTTGTATAAATAAATTTTAAAAAGATAGAGGAAGAAAAATACAGAGATGGAGAGTAAGGCATGGGGACATAGCAAAGCTTAGATTTATCATGGCATAGGTAAAAAATATATAATAAGAAGGAATAGAACCAAAATTGTGTGCACACACACACACAGATGGAAATAAAAAATATGATCTTAAGCTAATGAGGAAATAGAAAAATATAGTGCACCATGAGAAAATACAAAAACAAACTTGTAGTCACCAGGAAAGCATATACAAGACACAAATCTTCTAAATCAGTTGAAACAGAGACAAGGTCTTTTTCACTGGAACTAACAAAACTTGGCATCCCTTTCCACATGTTTGAGTTCTCCCACGATAGAGTGAAAAGCAAGTAGCTGTTAGGGATGGAGTCTTTTGTAAACTCAGATATTACCTTCTCAAACTTAGTGCAAGAACCACATACTATCCATTCGACTATGAAGATAAAGTTATGAAGATAAATTTTGATAAAGTTGTGGTTATTAAATTTAAGTAGCAGCAGCAATTTGCCTAACTTCCCATTTCTGCAGCTGCCTGCAACCTGGCTAAAAATGAACATCCCCACCCCTTCCAGTATTTTTTGCATTTAGAGGAACATCAACCATGCCTGCCAAGGGAGCTAGTAAGTCCTGGGTAGTAGCCATCTTGAATGTCAGTCAACTGTTTGAGTTAGCAGATTGAAATTAAACTCTGCATACTTCTCCCTCACTGGAGAGTTTCCTCTTTTATCTGGAAGTCCTCTTGATGATAAATGTCTCACACACAGGCAGTTGTATAGCAGGGATTAAAAAGAGCTTGCAGAGAGGCCAAGTGGCAGCAAATCACTAGGAAACATTTGATACCAGCCAATACATGTGATATTCTAGTTGGATACTTATATAATCATATCTTCTTTTAAAAGGAGGAAAAGAACCATTAAAGTGCAAATATTTGAGATTCAGTCTCAGGCTTACCTTTTCTAGGTATAAGACCTTGGTAAAATTATTTAACCTTTTAGAAAATTTTGAAAGAGGCATAAGGTCTACCTTTGAAACAGCAGTTTCTGGTTGTTGTGTTGTGACACTGGATATGTCTAAAATGACACGGTGTGTGTTTTGAGTGTGAGATGTAAAGGGCGGATGGTGAGCTAGAGTTAATAGCTATGTGCACAAAAGACTGTCTTATCCTTGCCCCTGGGTGAATTCAGTGTTTGGGATAGATATAATGCTTAACAACCCCTCTTCTGTATGTAAAATGTGTATATGGATGCAAAAGACCAAGAAAACAGAAAACAATAATGAAAACCTACATCTAGCACTATTTTCTTTATTTCTCATATTTTGCTTTTGTTGTTATTTGGTTTATCAAAGTATATGAGCTTGTACATAGGCACATATCTTGTATGCAAATGTTTTCCTTCATGTGTTTTTGAAGTAGTTAAAAACTTTGAAAATTGTTGTTTTAAAGAATTGTGCAAGCCGGGCGTGGTGGCGCACGCTTGTAATCCCAGCATTCGGGAGGCTGAGACCGGAGGATCCGGGTTCGCGGCCAGCCTCAGCTACCTAGTGAGGCACTCAGCAACTTAGTGAGACTCGGTTTCAAAATAAAGAATAAAAAATAGGGCTGGGGGTGTAGCTCGGAGGTAGAATGCCCCTGAGTTCAATCCCCAGTACCAAAAAAAAAAAAAAAGAATTGTGCAGTTTAATGTAATAATATGTTTAAAATTTTTACAAAACACTAAAAATTCTAAGGTGCACATCCTTATATAATTTGATGAGTTCCCAGAATAACTGCCATATTTTCTCAGAGGAAGGAATAGAAAATTAAAAAAAAATAAATTTTGTTCTACATATAATAATATTTATTCTAGTATACTTTGTAACACAACAACACTACTTTGCATGCTACTAATATATCACATCCTACTTTTGGAAGTTTCAGTTACTTGCCAACCTGAACTTTGATCATTTAAAATATCTACATGTTTTCTTCATTGTTAAACTCATTTAAAGTCTTTAAATAAATTGGGAGGCTTCATGTTTGCTTAGTAGTTGAGAGTACTCTGAACACTTTCATCATTGCGTAGAATTTGATTCCTATATAAATTACATTTAAAGATAGATGATTTATTTAGTTCTATAAGAATTTCTAGAAGGAATTTTTGAGGATGCTCATGAAAATCAGTCAGTATTATCGACCAGGAAAAGAATTCGCAGATGCTTAGAGACAACCTTGACTGTTAGCAAAACCATCATTACTCAGGTTGAAACTCTACACAAATAAATCTTAAAACTTTGCAAGGAGTTTGGGAAGGCTTTACTCTTCTTTCCAGAAGATAAGGTAATGAGGAAATTCTGGGATGAGATTACAAGGAAAGAAAATAGAGAAGTAGGCTTTGTGTCTTTGCCATGGAAAAGTCTATTGTCCTATGGGATGGAGTCTTCCCATTTGGACTTTTCTCACCAGTGGAAAATGGGAAAGGGAGATGGAAGGCTCTTTGATTAATCATATGATGTGGCTGGTGGGAAAATTGCTCGCTGATCAGGGAAACCACAGAGAGAGATACTGAGGCTATGCTGGCCTGGGGCCCTTCAGATCAGGTTCATTTCAAAACTCCAGTAAAGCAGTTTAATCTCAGAAGTCTAGTCTGAGTCTGTAAGAGATTAAATTTTTAAAAAGCAAATAATTTGCTACTCTTTGGTGCTTTCTTGGTTTATTATCCATATACACATTTTCCATTTAGATGAGAGTTACTAACTCGTATATCCACAACACTGACTTCATCTTATGGCAAAGATAAAATGGCTTGTTAGAGATGATACTTACTTAAATAAAAAAAAAAAACAACACTTGTAGTGAAGTTCTCAAAACATTCTATTTAACATTTTGACAATAAAAATGTTCACTAGATGTGGTGGCACTGGATGTGGTGCCTGTAATCCAGGAAGCTGAGACCGGAGGATTGCAGGTTCCAGGCCAGTGAGACTCTGTTTCAAAACCAACAACTAAAAAGGGCTAGGGGTGTAGCTTGGAAATGGAATGCCCTTGAGTTCAATCCCCAGCACCATAATAAAATAAAATAAATAAAAGTTTTCCCTCAAAACAAAGAAAACAAATGGTTATAGCCACTGATCATTCGGATCAGATGGTTGTGGTGGCAGTTATTATTTCCTTCACTTAAAGCTCCATTCTTTTCATTCTTTTAAGTGTTCTTAAGTCTTTTAATGTTATTATATGCAAGGTCTAATTATAATCCAGAGTTTAGAATGACAGCATTCTCTCTGATTGTGAGAAGTGAGAACAAGTTGCTTTGGGCATATAGCAGGTTTGTTTATGTATTAAATCAACACAAAACCAGGTTCTGAACCCTGGGTCTAGTTAAGTTCCGATCAGCCTAAATTTTCACTCAGTAACTGACATTAGTCTAAGCATAGTTGTAAGCAAGGGGAAGAAGACTTGAGATATACCATGGTCAACCCAGCTTTCCTTGATAAGTTTTTTGGACTTGTAACTACTTCAAACCCTTGCTTTTTCTTCTTTGATTATTGCAGTGTGATGGAACAGATCTCACCCCAAAGATCCAGGAACTGAAGTTCCAGTGTATAGTATTTTTAAATATACCCAGGTAAGCTCTCTTCATGTTCTTTTTCATGACCTGATATGATCTCTGCCCTGAGGTTACCTGTTTTCATGACAGAGGCATTTTAGGTGTAACCAGTGAGAATCTATCATCTTATTGGCTTATGGTTTCCAGGTCTGATTTTGCTCTCTTGCTTGTTATATTTAGTGTTCTCTGTGATAGGTGGCTTTGTGTGTGACATGGCATTCATGGTCTAGACTCTAGCCTTAAGACAACCAGGCATCCCTCTCCATTGGAATGTTTTCATTTAATTCTCACTGCACCATCTCCAGTAATGATAGACATGAATAAATGCCTGTTCTCAGTTTCCCAAAAGCTGTTAGGAAACCATCCAACCTGATTCCAGGATGGATTTCATTGCCAGATGATTGCTTTGAAAAATAGAATCACTTAAAGAAGCATTTTCTTGCCAGGATATCAAATCTCTTTGGTACTATTATATACCTCAGGAGAAAGGAATATTTCAGATTAACTAGTCCCAAAATAAGCACATTACTTCAGTGGGAAAGAATTAGATGCTTGGCTCGCAAGCCAAGATTTTGTAGGAGACAGATCTATAACCTTTTGTTTCTTGCCCACAAAACAACTCAGGCAAAATCCGCAAATAAGTTCTACTTGCACGGAATTTAATTAAAATGAGACTCCTATGTAAATTTGTGTCTAGAAAAACGTATCATAGTCTCCTGATTATTCTTGGCAGTGTTCAGGATAGTCAGTTACAATTTTATTTCAGAGGTATCTTCAGCCTACCTCATTAGACAGCCTCAGGAAACATTGGCTATTAACATCTTGTACTGTTTTTTCTTCTTCTCATTTTATTTTCCTGCTCCTCCCCCTCCTCCCTTTTGTACTGTCTTTCCCCTACCCTTCCAGTTTCTTTTATTTCCAGTTCCCTTTCTTATTTCATGTATTTTCCATCCCACTTTCACCCTTTTCTTCTTCACTTGTCTTTCCCTTCTCCTGTTGGTATCTCTTAACTCAATTCTATATGTAGTGGTAAATGCAACCCATCTCTGTTCCTTATATCTTTCATGCTGATAGGAACCTTCAGGACCAAATTCCGAAACTATTTAAAGTTATTTCATAATATATCATAGAATACAGGCATACATAAACCTTACCATGAGTGATGGCTATGAATTAGGCATTAAGGGCAAACTGAATACTGCAGGATGCCCTTGCTATAAAATTATAGCCCATTTTCATAGGTTCATATCTAGGAGATGACAAGTCAATTTTATTTCATTTTCAGAGGTGTGCACCAACAACAGAAGATTGTTCTTATACTTAATAAACTTTGGGGCTAGCTATAAATTAGATTTTTGCTTATATTTACTTAAAAAGTGATCCATAAGCCAGGGGTGGGGGTGTATGCTGGTAATTCCAGTACTTAGGAAGCCAAGGCAGGAGGATCACAAGTTCAAGGCCAACCTCAGCAGCTTGGTGAGACACCCTCAGCAACTTAGTAAGACCCTGCTTCAAAATAAAAATAAAATAGGACTAGAAGTGTGGCTCAGAGGTAGAATGTCCCTGGGTTCTGCTTTCAATACCACACAAAAAGAGTGATTCATGAAAACCAAAACTGTATGTAATTATGGGGTACCCTGTGAGGTTTTGGTACATGTGTATATTTACTTAACTACAAGTTAGTCTGTAATGTTAATCAGGAGAAGAATGGAGTATACTGAATTATTATTATTATTATTATTATTATTATTATTATTATTATTATTTTGCTGTATCTTGCAGATATTGTGCTGGCACAATGCCCTGGGGGAACCCAGGAGATCACCATGACTTTGAACCTCAGCGGCATGATGATGGCTATATTGAAGTCATTGGATTTACCATGGCCTCTTTGGTGAGCAACACAGCTATTTTGCTAAAATGAAATGCACTTAAGTCACAATTAGAGTTTATCTACTCCACAGTATTTTGCTGATTTTTTTCCCAGCTTTATAAATTTATTATTTTTATGCAGTATAGAGTTGTTTAGGAAAATTATGAACAAAGTCATTATGCTACTCTGAAAACTAAAGCACATCTGTTTGAACTTCACAAATAAATGAGTATCATTTGATAATTTTCTTGACTAATTTTCTGCCAGAATAAAAAGTTTTCATGCTAATCAGAAAGCATTATGCCACAGAAATATCCCAGCATTGACATAAAAACCATAGCATTTGGTAATTTTTTGGCTCGTTGAGGATTGACTAAATATTTAGGTAAAAATGAAATTGGCTATTTGCCTTCAATTTCATCTTACTTACTTATGCATGAAAGGACATATCCATTATCAAAAAATACTTTCATATAACAAAACATCATTTTTATGACTTTAGTGGATGTTCAGTTGCTATAATATCGAGGTCATTTTGTATTTTAAGATTGTTTGCTTGTATACAAAGATAAATTTATACTATGGGTATTTTTAAGCAGGTTTTAGCTATACATTTCTATTTCCTCTTAAATGGGGAGGAAACCAATTAAATTATCTTTATTATTTTATCCTGTATAAATCAGGCTATGCTATCAGTTTGTAAAGCAAATAAAAATAGAGTCTTTACCTTCAAACGATGGTTAGCAACTGGCTTGTGTTATTCCTTATGCAAGAGAGCAAGAAGGATGTACTTCTTATTATAAATAAAACAAACAGGTCCCATTTCACTCAGCTTGTAAATTACAAACAAGTTCCTCAGTCACTCACTTTAGTGGGGTTTAACAGAATAACCGATGATGATGATGATCATGATGACAATAATCTTCATCATTGGAGGTGGTGATGCACCTTGTTCAATTTGCCATCCCAAGAATAAAATGGTTGTTATGGTGTAAAAGCCTAGGGTTGATCTGCTCTTCAAGGCTGCCACTCATCTGCCATTCTTTATCACCAGGGCTTTTCATGCTAAGAGCATGGAAGGCACAGAAAAGAGAAAATAGGAATAAGTTCAAACAGGATGTAGGCAAGAAAGAATTAATGAAGCCGACAAAAAACATCCTAGTATATAATGAAAAAAAAAGAAAGAAAGAAAACCCAAACTGCCTATATGTGTTTTACTCATTCATTTACTCACAGATTTGGTAAACATTTACTGAATGGTCACCATGTGGCAGAGCTTTCTAGTCTTGGCTATGTGGTAGAAGGCCTGGAATATTAGATACATCTCCATTGCTCTTGGGCCAAAATCTAGTTGATTGGAAAGTCAACCTTAGTTGATTGGAAAGTCAAGATTCTCTCTGGTTCCCCAGCCTTTTCCCCCTTCTATTTTTGTATCCTGGGTCAAGTAGCTCAACAGTCAAGCACCGGCTTGAGCATCCCTTTCCTTTTTTTTGTACCCCCAAGCCATTGCGTGTGCCACATCTCTTTAAAATGTCCTTTAATTCTTCATCTTCTATGATGTCTCACTCTATATCCCCATCAGGTTCTTTGCATAGTCTCTTTTTGGGGGAGGGGACAGGGTAGGGTTGGGTGCTTTTGTTTACATTTGCATAATTAGTGTCTGAATAGGAGAGAGGAGACAGAAACTGAGTAATTACAGTAACAGAGGGACTCTTCTCATGCACTCAGTTTATTAACAAGAGTTCCTGAGCTGAAGGATGCAAGCCAAAGAAATGGTCACGTGTAACAGAATGAGAACTATGGGGACAGGGTCACCTAATAATAATGGCATTTGCTAAGAGGAAGATGCCAACCTGTGCTGGCAGGCAGGGGGGCATCTTCCAAGGTGTAGAGTCTCCTTGCTCTCCAGACCTTTTGCTGGTGGAGCTCCCTCTAGAGATACCTAACCAGGAGCCAGAGGTTAAGAGAGCCACTGATACCATCAGATGGGCCAGCCTTATAGGGCAGAGAGGGCTGGCAAGACAGCCTAGAGTGGCAAACCATGGGCATCCATCTCTACATCTCTACAATGCATTGCCAGTCAGTGTGCAGAGGGAGCCTGAGACCTGTGGTTGGTGGTGCAGAAACATGGCAGAATAAATGAATTTTACCAGAAGTATGTGACTTGAGTACAAACACTTGCAAATATACGAACTCATAGCCCTCTATAGGAACACTTGAGTGGTTATATTTGATATGAATCTTAAAGTTGGGAGGGAGCCAGGTGCTGCTGAAGAAGTCAACAAGGGCGGGAATTCGGGATGCGATGATGCACTATAGAATTTACCTAGGAGTTTTTACTTTAGTTGGTGTTACCAGAGAGTTAATAAAGTATGTTTTTTTAATTTATATTTTTAATGGGAATATTATAATATAAACATGAGGAAAATAATAGAAAGAACTCCCACCTGTCATCCCTCAGCTTTCATAATTATCAACTCATGGACAATAATGTATGTGTTCCCACATGTGACATTTTCTCTTATTGTCTTTTGAAGCAATTCTTAGACATTATGTTATTTTACCCATAAATAAAGTCTTTCTTTTATAAGCAAAACCACAGTAATGTTATCTTATCTAAAACATGTACTTGAGTATCATTGGATATCTACTCAATGCTCAGATTTCTAATTGCCTTGAAAATGTTATCTGTTTTCTTATGATCTGTTTGTCTGAATCAGGATAAGAAAAAATTCACATATTGCAATAGGTTTGTAAGATTCTTAAGTCTCCATAGGTGCTGTCCAATTCATTTTTTCCATTTATATATTGAAAAAACAAACAGGTAATTTGTTCAGTAAAGTTTTGAATCTGAATTTCACTGATCACATTCCTGAGGTATCAATCAACATGGTGTTTCTTCTCCAGTTTCTGTAAGTTGATGGTTGGAATCTAGGTACATTTCCCTGTAAATCGGTACAGGTTAGGCATACCTAATCAGAAATGCAAAATCTGAAAATTTTTGAGTGCTTACTGATGGTCAAAAACTAGATTTCAGAGTGCTTTGGGTTTTCAGATTAGGGATGCTGAACTGTTAAGATCTATGGAAATATTTTTAAAAATCCCCAAAAAACAAAACTGTGAAATCTGAAATACTTCTGGTCCCAAGCATTTTGTATGTTCAGCCTGTATTTATATCTGGACACATCATACATATCTTTTCCCAAATCCATGTCAGGATTTTTTTTTCTTCTTTCAAAAGTCGATGCTAAATTTATGGTGGTATTTCTCCCTTTTTTAATACTATCAGGTCATCACTGGCCATTGTCTATATCCAACAATCATTGGGAATTGCAAAATAGTGATATTCTTATTTTATCCTTCATTTATTATTATTATTATTTTTTTCTGTACTGGGGGTTGAACTCAGGGGCATTCTACCTCTGAGCTACACCCCCAGCCCTATTTTTTATTCTTTATTTTGAAACAGGGTCTCACTAAGTTTCAGAGGGCCTCCCAAGGTAGCTGAGGCTGGCTGTGAATGGGATTCTCCAGTCTCAGCCTCCCAAATGCTGAGATTAGAAGTGTGCGCCACCACACCTGGCTTATCCTTCATTTATTAATTAGAATATTTCTATAAGTAGAGATTTTTCTTCACCTGCTATTAGGTCACATAGTTTTATATTTTTTATAGGAAAGCCAGGAGGAATAACTTTTTTTTTCTGTACATATTTTCAAAATAATGAACCAGTTCCCTGGCACCCTCTGATGATGACTAGTTTCAAAGTGGCCTTGAGTTTTTGGTCACTTATCCCATTAAGGATAGGGGTCTGCATATCCTCTCTCTGAGTTTATCTGAGCTGTGAGTACTTTGATGTGTCAACTACAGTGAAAGCAATGATGTACAGCTCTTTAGGCTAGGACATGAAAAACCATGCAGTATATGAAAAATTGGAGCAATGCTGTTGGTCTCTAACATTCACAATAATTCATAAAAGGCCCTTGCTTTCATTCGTTTAGTGCTGCCATTTATAAATATTTACTGAATCCACAAATACTTACTGAATCCATGAATGACATGCCACTCAGTAAAATGGTTAAGAAATGAGTCAAAAGAAAAAAACCCTGTCCTCAGGACGGGCACAGCCCAATGTTGTAGGGGGAGATCAAGAAGTAAAGATGCAACATAATTCAATATACTACATTCTACGCATGAGGCATGTATGAGAATAGGAAGTAGAACTGAAAGCAAGGGTGTTCATAACATGAAGCTCTCAGCAAGGATTTCAGAGGCAGGAGACTGGAGAGGAGAGGTGACTCCAGTCCCTTCCCATCAGAAGAACTGTCCTGGAGTGCATCCTCTGGGAGAGCTACTGGTGGTAGCTGTGAGTGGCCATACATATAGTGAGTAAAGGTGCAGATATGGAGAAAGACACAGAAGAAACAGAGCCCTTCAAGCTGTTGATGGGCAGACTGAGGCAGATGGTGGAGGCTGGAGGCTGATAGACAATCAACGAGGTGCCAACGAGCATCCAGGTGAAGAAATGAGGAAACCTAGAAGCCTGAGGCAAGGAAGAGGCCATGAAGGTGGAAGAGACTCAACAGAGTTACTTGGATGTAGTGACTTACTGTGAAGGGTAAAGGAGGAGGGGGTAAATGAATCCTGCAAGGCCAGCACAGGCAATTAAGTGAAGAATGAATACATGAAATGAAGTAGAAAATGTAAGAGAATATTGCAAAAGAAGTGGACTCTGTTTTACCTATTTTAAATGTGAAATTCCTAAGAGATGTCTAAGGAATTGTAGAAATGGTCAATTTGTGATCTGTGTTTAGAGCTCAGGACATCTTTCAAGGTTGGAGAGATGGTTTGGGGAAAGCCTGTCACATCCTTCTTTCTCCCATCCTATCATTAGTAAGAAACAGAGAGAAATAAGAGTAGATGGGATTTAGTGAAAAGAAAATGGAATACTAAAATTATGCCAATTATATTTTTCTCTTTACAAGATATGAATAATGTAACACATGCACCCTCGCTAGCATCGAATGTGGGATGGAATCTCCGATTCCATTGACTCTAGATTGCTTCCAAGATAGAAAATCCTGTCTCAGAAAAGCAGAGTTAAATGTAGGTTAAACTGTATGGTTTTAACAGCATGTGCTCTCTAAAATAATACTGGCATATATTTCTCTATTTTCAAATACATCTAGCCTTATTACTCAGATAGTGGCACAATGTATTTTTTTCATTCAGCATGAACAAATCTCATTTTTACATTTTTTGAGACTATTATATTGATTATATTTCTAAGAAGAGAAATTATGGGAAAACTGAAGCACCTATTTAGGGTGATTATCTAAATAGAAGAATGTACTTATTTGAGTGTATGTGTATATTTTTGTATATTTCAAATAGAAGCCATATAATTTAAAAATAACTAGTAGGTAAAGCCTTTTAGAAACAAATTATTTTTTCATAAAAATTGACATGTCTGAAGTAACTAAAGACTATATATTTTTAAGGTCATGTTATAAACTAATAAATATTTCTGTACATTGCTTATAATTGAAGTAAAATCCAAAGTCAGAGTCGCTCTTAAAGGGAGATTTTAAATAGAATTACTGGAATAGGAAAAAATACTATTTCTTTTAGACTCTTTATCTTGTAATTGCAAACTTCAAAGCAGAAGTCTTCATTATATTGGTTGAAAAGTATTCCTACTAATTAAGATGATTCTTCACTGGGTACTGGGAATCCTGATTACCTTTTTGGATTTTATATAGGCCATAATCAGGCATTGTAATTTGTATTTATTTCTGCGACAATTTTCTGCCATTATAGTTGTGAAGGTCCTTTCATGATAAGTCTGTTTCTAAGTAACTTAAAACTTTTCAAGACAGTTCAAATAATTATTGAGATTGAGGAAGTGGGAGCCTAATTTGCTATTCAGTATGAAATCCAAGATTTCATTCTCATAAACTTTGAAGAAAGCACACTCATTCTTTTGTTAATTTAAATTAAAATGTCTAAATTCTTTTATATTTGTGAATTAGGAAAGCTAAAGATTATTCTATGATAAAAAAATTATGTGGAGAAATTACCAGAGTTGGAGTTTTATATTAATCTATTATGTTTTTAAAGAAAAATTATAATATTAACTGTCTGCTTATTTTGACAATACACCTAACAATCAGAATTAAAGTGAAAATATCAGTCATCACGTGACTCATAAATAACTATATTTTGATGTATTCCCTCCAATAGCTCTATTTTTGTTTTCAAACATGTAATAGATGGTATTATCATAAGTAAAAGCCATACTAGATGGTCACTTATGATTTCATTGAATAAATATATCTCAATTCATATACTAATTGTTCCTTTATGAAAAGTTTTCTTTACAGTATTTTAGGTTTCTGAAGTTTGGTGTGATAAATAATCCTGTAATTAAGATAATTGTTTATAAACCTCTATATACATTTCCAAGTATTTTCTTATGACAAATTCCCCAAGAAGAAATTACTTATTCAGTGACATAAACATTTTAAAGGCTCTTAATAAAAATTATAAAACTTGTTTTTAAAAATTTTATACTATAGCCGGATGTGGTGGCACATGCCTGTAATTTCATTACTTGGGAAGTGGAGACAGAAGGATCCCAGGTTTGCATCCAACCTCAGCAACTTAGCAAGGTTCTTTGCAACTTAGTGAGACCCTGTTTCAAAAAAAAAAAAAAGTAGGACTGGGGGTATAGCTCTGAGGTATAATGCCCCTGGGTACCATCTCAGTACCGTGCACACACACACACACACACACACAACACACACACACACTATTTATTTATCAATGGCAACATACAGAATACTTGGATAAGAAAGGATTTTAGTGAAATCTCTTCCTTACAGGTGCTGAAAATGTGTTATGGATGAAGACATAAATGTTGTTGCAATATTTCACTTGATGAAATAGACTGAGGGGTTAGGGTTAAGAACCCATTCCAAGAAAGAAATTATATATGTTTTTTAAAGCTATTAAAACTCTGGAACAGATAGTAATGTCCTAATAAATAACAAGAAGTTAGAGGCAGGACAATTTTATTTTTATTGTTACCTCATGTCTTTTTCTAAAAGTGTAATCTGTGTGTTTTTGTATATGTCAATGGATTGTTTATCTTTTGCTATTAAGAGATTATAATATTTTGAATATAAGTCCTTTGACAGGTTTACTAATTGTAAATATATTCTTTCAATTTGTGGTTTTGTGTTCTTAATGTTTCTTTTGATGAACATACCAAACATTTGTGTGAATTCCAATTTTGTGAGGTAGGCATAATTTGTGTTAAAGCTTCTTATGTACTTAAGGAGACATCGACTACTCCAAGAGAGTTTGGGAAGGTATTCGTCTGTGTTTTTCTGAATATTTATAATTTTAGGTTTTCTGTATAAGCAATTCAGCTCTAATTAATTTTTATGTATTGTGTAATATAGCTATTCATTTTTAAATACCCCTATCTAGTTTCATTTGCACTTTTATTAGTGCAGTCTAATTATACATCATAGTGAGATTCGAAGTGTTACAAGCATTTGTGATCTCATCACTTGGTGTATTTCCTTCCCCATCTCCCACCCTGTTCCCCACACCCCCCTCCACCTACATATTAGTGACATTGGTGCCAGTGACTCCACACGTTGCCATAACATTATTTGAACTGACCCCCCCCCAACTTACTCCCCCAAACTCCTTCCACTATTCTACTGGTCTTTCTCCTCATTTATTTGCTATCCCGTATGTTTTCTATTTTCTCTCTAGCTTTTACATATGACAGAAAACATACAGCCCTTGACTTTCTGAGATGGGCTGATTTCCTTTAGCATAATGTCCTCTAGTTCCATCCTTTTTCCTGCAAATGACATAATTTTGTTCTTTTTTATGGTTGAGTAAAACTCCATTGTGAGTGTATACCACATTTCTTTTATTCATTCATCTGTGGACAGACACCTAAATTGGTTCCATAACTGAGCTGTTATGAATTGTGCTGCTATAAACATACATATGCCTGAGTCCAATGGTGGTTCCATTCTTTTTCACATCTTTTATTTCTTTTTATTGACATACTGACCTGGCCAGTACATTCAGTAAGACATTGAATAGAAGTGGTAATAATTACCATGTTTGCCTTGTTCTTGGTTATATAGGAAGAATTTTCTTTTATGGTACTGGGGGGGTTGAACCCAGAGGCATTCTACCTTCAAGCTACACCCCAGCCCAAAGCCTTCCCCACTTCTACATCAGATATGCTGTTGGTTGACATATGTTTTTAAAACTACCCTTCATTCCTTCAAAGAATTTTCATTCTATTCCTAATTTCCTGAGGGCTTTTTATCACAAATATTGTATTTTATACATACTACTTTGTATCTGCAAAAGTGACGTATAATTTCTTTCTTTTATTTTGTTTAAATCATGAATTACATTCATTTAAAAAATCTTTTACTAACTTTGCATTTCTTAGGATACTTTCCCTCTTAGTCTTGATGTCAAAAGAGACATGGAGTTATTCAGAGTTTCTACTTCTTTTCTTTCTTTTTATTTTTTTAAGACATAGTCTCACTGTGTTGTTCAGGTTTGCTTTGAATTTGCCTCAGCCTCCCAAGTACCTGGGACTACAGGCATGTGCCAACATGCCTGGCTCTGTTTCTTCATAAGGCAATTTTATTGAGTTGATTTTTTTTTTCTTTTTTTTGCGGTACTGGGAATTGAACTCAGGGGCATTCTACCCCTGAGCTACACCCCTAGCCCTATTTTTTATTTTTATTTTGAAACAGGGTCCCACTAAGTTGCCTAGTGCCTCACTAGATAGCTGAGGCTGGCCGCAAACCTGGATCCTTCAGTCTCAGCCTCCCAAATGCTGGGATTATAAGCTTGTGCTACCACGCCCGCCTTTTGAATTAAATTTTTTAGGGATTTTTCCAATTTCTTCTAAATCATTGAGTCACTGGATATAAGGCTGTCCTGTGATTATCTTTTTACTGTCTGTAGCATCCTCTCTTCCTTTCCTGGTACAAGCAATTTGTTTTTCATCTTGTCCCCACAATTACATTTTTTCTTCTTTACCTTGTGCTCTTATTTCTGTGCATATTATCTTTACATGCCACATATAAATTCCACAATTCAACACTGCTATTTTTGTTTTAAATAGTCATTTATCATGTGTGTGGATGTTTTACTGGGGATGGAACCCGGGGTCATTCTACCTTCAAGTTACACTCCCAGCCCTATTTTTTGTTCTTTTATTTTGAAACAGGGTCCCACTAAGTTGCAGAGGGCCTAACTGAGTTGCTGAGGCTGGCCATGAAACTGCCATCCTCCGGTCTCAACCTCTCAAGTATTAGTATTACAAGTGTATGCCACCACACCCGACTACCTAATTTGTCTTTTAAAAAATTTAAGGGATGAAAACCAATGGTAAGTCCTTTGTTGTACATATGTTCACCATTTCCAAAATTCCTCATTTCTTCCTGTCAACCCAAATGTCATGCAATATAATTTTGTTAGTTTGAAGGGTTTCTTCTAGCATTTATTATGTTGAAGCTTACTGGGAAAAAATACCTTCAAAAAAAATTTTTTTTTAAAATGGCTTTATTTGGCCCTTGTTTTTTGGCTCACATTTTCATGGAGATTGAACTGAATTGACAATTGTATCCGTTATTTTGATTGGCTTAGCACTTTATTTGCATTGTTTCATTTTATTCTGTCTTCCATGTTTTGTGATGAAAGACAACTATCATTTGTATCATTACTCCCCAACCCCCAGACATAATGTGTCTTTTTTCTCTATTTCTGATATTTCCTTTTGGTCTTTAGTTTTAAGAAGCCTCTTTGTAGTTGAATCACTTGCCTAGTGCTGCAATAAACAAATTACCACAAACAGCAGCTTAAGTCAGCATACACTTACTGTTTTACATTATGGTGTTCAGAAGTCTAAAATAGGTTTCTAGAGCTGAATTGTATCTACAGATTGCACAGGAATATCCACTTCCTGGTCTTTTCCAACTTCTGGAGGTTGTTTACATTCTTTGGCTTGAGGCCCCATGTTTTGGGGCCCCTTCCCTTCCCTTCCCTTTCCTTCCCCTCCCTTCCTTACTCCTTTCCTTTCCTTTCCTTTCCTTTCCTTTCCTTTCCTTTCCTTTCCTTTCCTTTCCTTTCCTTTCCTTTCCTTTCCTTTCCTTTCCTTTCCTTTCCTTTCCTTTCCTTTCCTTTCCTTTCCTTTCCTTTCCTTTCCTTTCCTTCCCCTTCCCTTCTCCTTTCCTTTCCTTCCCTTCCCTTTCCTTTCCTTTCATTTCCCCTTCTCTTTCTTTCTTTCTTTCTTTCTTTCTTTCTTTCTTTCTTTCTTTCTTTCTTTCTTTCTTTTTTCTTTCTGTACTGGGGATTAAACTCAGAGTCATTTTACCTAGGAGCAACACCCCCAGACCTATTTTATGCTTTATTTTGAAACAGGGTCTCACTGAGTTGATGAGCACCTTGCTAAGTTACTGAGGCTGTCCTCCAACCTGAAATCCTCTTGCCTCGGTCTTACAAGTACTGGGGTTACAGGCCGCACCACCGTGCCTCACTGACCTGCTCTTATTCTCACGTGATCTCCTCCGACTCTGACTCACTCTTCCCTTATGGAGGCCTTTGTGATTGCACTAGGCCCCGTTTGCTAGTCCAGGATACTCTTCCTATCTCCATATCCTTATTTTACTCACTGGAGAAGAGGCCCTTTTGCTGTGCAAGGTTTCCATATTTTCCGGGCATGAGAACATGGGCATCTTTTTGGTAACTCTGGTGGTAGAAACTATTCTGCTTACCACCGCACTTTGCTTTTGTATTTGCTATGTTTGAAATTCATTGATCTTCTTGGACTTAAAGGCTGATTTTTTTTCCAAACAAATTTAGGGTATTTTCTTCTATGTGCTTTCTGTTCTATTCTTCTTTGCCCTTCCTTTCCTTCTGGTATTCAATTACACGTTATTTTAGATTGATTATTATGGTCTCACAGGCCACGGAATAAAACAAAACATTTCTGTCTCTGTTTTTGAGATCCATCATTTCTATCGATCTGTTTCCATCTTCAGTGACCCTTTTTTTCCTGCAGTGTCCAATTTGCTCAAGCCCATCCTGTGATAATTTCATTTGTTTCCTCATTATGGATCACATTCTTTTCTTCTCATGACTAGTCCTATTGATTATATGCTGAGGGGATGATTCATTGAGTGCAGTCTAAATTATGTTTTACCGTTGTCTAGCATGTGTGGTTTTAACACTACATTTTATTCAGCTTTCCACTTTTCGCTTTGCAAGATAAAAAGTGAGTCCAATATAAAGGACAAATACTACTAATCCAGTGTTACAAATGCAATAGATCCTGTTTCTTCCCTGATTTACATATAAATCTAATTGATCCAAATACTCCAGGATATATTATTCTAACTCAGGATATTACAGATTGTTGGAGGAGAAATTGTGTATTTAATTAGCTTTAAAGCATAAAGATGGTCCTCATCCCCCCAAATAATGTCACCATTAAATCCAAGGTTAATGTCTCACTAATGAATATGAAACTGAACAGGTCCCTTTTATGGCTTTCTTTCTTTTGACCTATAATGAACTCATGTTACTGGTGGCTAGAGTCTATTTCCATTTAACAAAAATGAAAAAGACATGTACACAATTAATTCTAGTGAGGAAGGACTAGGTTTTTGTAAGTTTTCACAAAAAAAAAAAATCAAAAACAAAAACAAAAACTTTTGACCCATATACATAGTACTCAGAAATTGTCAGATCTTTTTATAGTGATTGGAAGGAAAGTTTCTCAAAGTCTCTTCCTTTCTTTTTTTTTTTTTTCTTTTCTCCTCCACTTCACGTGGACAATGGCTAGGCATTAACCCCATGGCTGATATAATCAAGGTAAGAAAGATGATTCTAGATAGGATGAGGTTGTATTTGAGAACATGAAACTATATAATTGTAAGTACAACCTAGAATCATAAAATTCTAGTGCTGAAACAAACCATTTTAGCATTTCAAATCACTGTGCACATGAGGAAACAATGTGTGGAATTGTTTTGCTCTCAATATTTACTCATATGCACCATGATTAAGTAATTAATTACACTACTATGATAGTACTTAGCCTACCTGCAGTGGGTATAGCAGTGGAGCTTTAAAACACACCAGTGTTCATGTTTTAATTCTTTTTTAAGTAGACCTTTATTGGTGCATCATAGTCTCACATCATAATTAAGTTTGAAAAGTCTGGAATGATTTTTATTGTTTTACCTTTCAGTGTCACTCGCTCTTTTATTCTTGCTGTTTTTGCAAGAGTAACTGTTTCTTGGCCTTTACATTAGTAAATTTGTTTATTAAGTGGCATGCTGAACCTTTTCTCTGATCTTGTCTAGTGGGGGTTGTATATGTTTCCTGTTCCTGTGACCTCATTTTCTACATTCTAGGAAGTTCTCTGATATTATTTCTCTGAAAAGATTTTTTATTCCTTTGGTTTTGGCTTCTAGGTCCTTTTCTGTGCCTGTTATTCTTAGGTTTGCTCTTTTAAAGTTATCCAGATCTCTTGGATGTTTAGTTTACATTGTCGAATTGATTTTTCTATATTATAGACTATGCATTCATTTTTGGAGTAGACATTTTCTAGTAGTGACACTTTGTTTCCATGTGGTCTAGTCTACTATTGATGGTTTGTATTGAATATTAATTTCATTTACTGTATCCTTCACTGTCTTCAGTGCTTCTTGTTTCCTGTTCATAATATCAATTTCTTTCTTAATGTGATCTTTTATATTTTTAGACCTTCTCTGATCTCTTTTCTAAAATCTTGAATCACATCAACTTTTAAAGTTCTGCATTCTCCTTCTGGCATTCTCTGCAACTCTGAGTGGGTGAGTTCTGCTGTTGTAAGGTTGTGGAGGCTCATTTTTTCCTTGCTATTCATCTTTCTCATGTTTTCAGGTTCCTTAAGTTTATATATTTGTTGCATTTGCCAGTTTGCTCTCTCTGTAGAATTTCTATGTTTAGTCATTGTCCTTTTTTTATGCTGGGAAAAATCTAATTTTATAATTTTCTTTTTTTTATTATAATTTTTTATTGTAGTAATTCGTGCAATATAGCATACATCTTTGTTAAGTACTGGTTGTTAACAACATATTTGCACACAATTCTCATTTGACCCCTTCCCCAATTCCCACCCCATTCCCTCCCCCTCCCCCCCCTCAGGTTCACTTCAGTGAGTGACCTTGATATGATTGTGTAAGTACATCATGTGCTTTAGGGTGTCCCTCTGCCCCATGCATCCACTACTATTAAATCAACTTCTTTGCTTATCGAGGATCTCTCCTTTTCATCTGGAGACCCTCCTATGCCCCATCTTCTCCCTAGCATCCACATATTAGGGAGAACATATGCTTCTTAACTCTTTGTGACTGACTAATCTCACTTAACATAATGTTTTCCAGTTGCATCCAT